>CM066579.1:9904356-10191856 GCA_033816785.1 Picus viridis | reverse complement strand
TATATCATCTATATCTGTATCATCTTGTATATGTCCAAGCTTGTGGAAGATATACATGAGACAAAATCAGGCAAAAAACATCAATGAAGTGTTGGATGAGGGAAAATGACTTAGGAACAAGTTCTTTACCATGAGTAGTGGGACACTGGAACAGGTTGCCCAGAGAAGCAGTTGAAGCCCCATCCCTGGAGATATTCAAGGTGAGGCTTGACAGGGCTCTGAGCAGCCTGATCTGGTGGGGCATGCCCCTGCTTACCGCAGAGGGGTTGGACTGGATGATCTTTGGAGGTTCCTTTCAACCCAAAGCATTCTCTGATTCTGTGATTAATCACTAAAGTTATCACAACTGCTCACAATTAGGCACTTTTACAAAGTTATGGTGGTGAGCATTTTTATTCTCTTGTCCTAAGCACCTGCCACGGCTTTAGGGTAACCAAGAGGATTTAAAACCATATAATACAACCACCCTGCTGTTCTCTTCTTTCTTCTCTAATTCATGAAGTCCAATTGCTTACACTGAAGAAAAACTAACTAACTAACTAAAATCCCACAAAGACAAAACAAACACAAAGTTGTCAAATCATACAGAACGTGGCTCTGGTTCACAGCTAAAACCACCAACTTTCAGGCCAGGTCTTGTCCAGGATGATTATTGAGTCCATCATCAGTAAATTTGCAGATGACACCAAGCTGGGGGCAGCAGTTGATTTGCTGGAGGGCAGAGAGGCTTTGCAGAGGGACCTCGACAGGCTGGACAGATGGGCAGAGTCCAATGGCATGAGATTTAACACATCCAAGTGCCGGATTCTGCACATTGGCCACAACAACCCCAGGCAGTGCTACAGGCTGGGGTCAGAGTGGCTGGAGAGTGGCCAGGCAGAGAGGGACCTGGGGGTGCTGGTTGATTGTAGGCTGAACATGAGCCTGCAGTGTGCCCAGGCAGCCAAGAAGGCCAATGGCATCCTGGCTTGCATCAGGAACAGTGTGGCCAGCAGGAGCAGGGAGGTCATTCTCCCCCTGTACACTGCACTGGTTAGGCCACACCTTGAGTACTGTGTCCAGTTCTGGGCCCCTCAGTTTAGGAAGGATGTTGACTTGCTGGAACGTGTCCAGAGAAGGGCAACAAAGCTGGTGAGGGGTTTGGAACACAAGCCCTATGAGGAAAGGCTGAGGGAGCTGGGGTTGCTTAGCCTGGAGAAGAGGAGACTGAGGGGTGACCTTATTGCTCTCTACAACTACCTGAAGGGAGGTTGTAGCCAGGCAGAGGTTGGCCTCTTCTCCCAGGCAGCCAGCACCAGAACAAGAGGACACAGTCTCAGGCTGCGCCAGGGCAGGTTTAGGCTGGATGTTAGGAAGAAGTTCTACACAGAGAGAGTGATTGGCCATTGGAATCGGCTACCCGTGGAGGTGGTGGAGTCACCTTCACTGGAGGTGTTCAGGAGAAGACTTGATGGGGTGCTTGGCTGTATGGTCTAGTTGTTGGGTGGGTTGGATTGGTTGATGGGTTGGACGCAATGATCTTGAAGGTCTCTTCCAACCTGGTGTATTGTATTATTGTATTATTTGCATCAGCAATACTCTACACTTGAAGAATTCTAATTGTTTTGTTCAGCAGTGGATAGTCCTTGCGACTATTTGAACACATATCTGTTGCACATAAGCAACTTACTCATTTTGGCTTTTATAGCTCATTACCAGCGTTCCCAAGGAAGAGGATGTGTTTTGAGACTATGGCAATCCTCACTCTCAAATTGCACCACTCTCATTAAACGTTTAATGGGGGAGTGGTTTGCTTGTTTGCTTCTCAGTAGGACTTCTCCCCAATCAGTATGAATCTTCATGCATTTATGAGACTGAGGAACAGCGAGAATTTAACTCTTGTGATTCTTCTCCTGAGTGTCATGAGGCGTTTACAGCTGGCAGTGACTGAAGACGAATGAGATTTCTGGCACATGTCAGGTGGCCAGGAGGGTGTGGGCATCCCTGTGGTCAGCTGCTGCCTTCTTTCTTGCCATCCTGCTCTGAGCCCTGGGTGGATTCAAGCATCAGTGCAGTAGCATTTCCCCTTCTGCTGTCCCCACTTTCCCAGTTACCAGTCACAGAATGGTAAGGGTTGGAAGGGACCTTGTTCAATTCAACTTTTTGACCAGGACCAGGTCTTGAGCTGATATTCTGGTTTAGCCTTAAAACTCAATTCCTTAACCAACAGCTAGCTCAAATCCCATTACTTTGCAACAAAACAGGACTTGGTTTTTTGCCATGAGCATTCCTTTATGGACATAATCTGCTATTGTATTGCCTAGGCAGTCAATACTAGGATGTGCTTGTGAAATTCTCTGAAGTGAAATTTTGTTTGTATTGTCCTGAATAATTTGCTGTCCCCAGAGAATTTTGTCTCTTCACTGGTCACCCAACCCCTTATTTCTAATCATTTATAGCCCTCTTGAACAACACAGGCCCAAGCAGAGATCCCTCTGGGACTTCAGTGCCGATCTCATTCCACTTAAAGATGACCACATATTTCTACTCTTGAGTTTTCTTTACTTTAACCAGTTTTATCCATATAAAAATCTTCACTGTTTTCCCATTACCACTTCTTTAAGGGACTTTGGGGAGCAACTCTTTAAGAAATGTTCCTAAGCTGGCATACAACTTCTTTACACAACAATTGTGAACTTTCTTCACCCTAATTCAGGATACAGACCCACTGGGAAATGCCATAATCCTCACAAGACTTTGGAGAATCTTGATGAGCTCTTGCTTTTTTTACTCCAGTTTCCTATAATTTATGGCACCTATCACTGAAAAGATGGAAATCTGGATAACACAATGTCCTTTATTGTTACAGCCTCCTTCCTCCAGACAAATCAAAGTATGTAAAATGCTCAGCAGTGAGCCAGATGATTGATTCTACACAAGAAAAAAAAAAAAAAGGGGGATGGGAGGAGGAGAAGGGAAGGAGGGGGGAAAAAGAACACCACATTTAAAGGGCAACTTATGATCACTTCTCTACTTTCTGCTCTGAAATCTCAGCTAAGTGGCTTTGCAGCTGAATTTTCTAAGTGCCAAGTCCTTTTCAGAAAACAGTTGTCAAACTGCTTTTGAAGATGGTCTTAAAAGATAAGGATGAAAATTGTTAGTGCTTACTGAACAGATGGAGAGGATACCACTGGAGAGATAAGAGGAAAAAAACAGGCATTCAGAATGACCAGAGCTAAGGTAAACAAGTAGCCTACAAAGCCCCTTGGGACTAAAAGAACACAAAGCAAAGATGGGGATGGGGGGGAGGGGGTGGGAAGGGAAGGAAAAAAACCAAACCAAACAAAAAACCCAAACCAAACTAAACAAAAAAAAAAAAAACCCCAAACACCAAACCTGAGGCAAATGCTTTTTACAGAGTATAACAATGTCAAGAAGAAAAATCAATCTTCCTGCAGAAGAGCTTCCTAAACATTGGCTGCAAAAAACTCATCAATAGTTGCTCAGCCCACGATTTGTTTTAAACATGTCAATTCTGTCTGCATTGATATCAACCCAGCACAAATAATAACCAATTCACTGAGCCTTCACAGACATACAAGTGCAGTGTTAGGGCATGTCAAGCCATCTGAGACTAATTTGAGGTCTGCAGGGTGCAGGATTTGGAAGATTTAGGCTTTGGGTGATTGGAACAGAAAAAGTTCTGACAGTATCCTGGCCCCACCGTGTTTATTGCAACGTGCACACAAATATCTATACATGCTGCAGATGGAGAAGCTGTAGCACTGAGATTACAGCGGCAGGTAAAGTGGTAGAATAAAGCATGATGATAGACTTGAATTTTTTTCCTTCCAGCACAGCTCTTGTGGGAAGTTTTTGGGATCCTTAAACCTTTTGTAAAGCACCAGTCCTACAGCCTTACCTCAGCCAGTCTGTAATTTGGGGCAACTTAAAGAAATTTGTAGAATTACACAGAGGAACCCTGCAGTAAGACATTTACCTTGGAGTAGTCCCTCTTTATCACTTCTGTGGGAGTTGATACTCTGAGTCAGGTAAGGACATGCTCCTAGAGCTCCTGTGGTAATTAAGAGAGTGATTCTCACTGTATGACTCCACCTAAGATACGCTCTGAAAATTAGCATTGTAAGCCTATGGGTTGGCCTAAGTCCTGAAACTGTTCCTCTGGTGGAAGGAAAGAATAGACTGACCTTTTTCAAGGATGACTAGACAACTAGGCTGGGAAAGTCCACTAATATAGGGAACTGCCTCAAAGAGAGTCTTTTCAATGCCATATGGTTGGGTTTTTTTTTTCAACTGCCACCAGCGTAGCACCTTGAGAAGTGTTCTGCAAATCTCGCATCTCAAGATGCCTTGGCCAGGGAAACAGCAACTGAATTCTCATCTTCCTTCCCATTCCCTCCACTGAGTTACAAGATCCACTGAGGAATGAGGGGGGAAAAAATAGTGCATATCCTATATCAGGTACTCCAGAGCTGAAAACCTGTCTCAGGCCAGCAGCTGAAGAACTAAATGTGCCATACATGACTGCACTTGTGCTGGCTCCAGCAGCTGGATGCTGAAAACATCCATTCAGTCCTCTTGATAAACTTCTAGATATATGCTTTACTCTGTAAAGTAATGCATACTATGGTTAAGAGAGAACAGTAGAGTTAAGAGTTTGTGCATGTGCTGCTGAATAAAAGCACAAATTGACACATTCACTGAAAAATACATTAATGCTAAAGATGACTAGGCTAATTTGACATATTACTGGCTAACCACCTTTTGCAGAGCATTAGATGAAGAGTACAAATGGATCTGGCCCATTCTATGGCTTCTCAATTCCTCTGTCTCATGACAGGAAAGCAGCAGGAACATACATTCCAGGAAGCAAGTCCACAAACCCTAAAACCAGGACAATGTGTTCAGTCATTGATCCTGTCTAGTCCCCTTCTGGAAAAGTTCAGCTCAAAGACTAGTAGACTGGATTAAATTAGAAAGCTATGAGCTCCTGATAGAGCAATCAAAGAGTGAGCTGAGCAGAGCATGCTGAAGCCAGTGGGACAGCTGAATAAGAGGATGTCCTCTCTCACTTCTAGCATTACTAGGAATATTTTAATTTAAGCTTTTGTCCCTGAAAGAGTCTTGTCATTGAAAGGGGGCTTGCAAAGGCACCAAGTCAATTTATTCCCACTGCAAGGCCCTTTTCATTGCCAGTCCGTCATTGCTGCTGAGATAAGGAGAACAAAGGAAATGTTTTACAGGGAGCTCCAAACTAATTGCAGGTGGAAGGGAGGTTAGATTAGAGACTTCTCCAATTAGAGATTATTACTTTGCTAGGGCAGAAGCCTTCATACCTCTGACTTTCTCCTATTTGCCTCCTGAAAATGTTTTTGTTTCACTGTCCCTTCTTTCCCAGGTCTCACAGTTACCCACTGCCACACACACTGCCTCAGAACCACTGTTTTCATACTTGCTCCAAACTTATCCCTCACTTTCTCAGACTGATTTCTATTAATACTTCCCTCCCTCTCTTTCACCCCTGAGCTGGACATCCTCATGGAAGCTAATGAAAATGACAAGTGTTCACAATCTCTGTGTATTAAAAGAAAGACCCAAGATCCTTAAAAGAACGCTGCTATGAGTGACATGCTGTCTCTTAACAGTCCCAGAAAGCTTACAGTGTAAATACCCACCTACTCCACAGCCTCCTAGTTGACCTAGTCCTCTTACTTTGTCTGCACAGCCAAAAACTCCCCAGGACAGACTCCTCTGGCAGATCCCCTTTCCTCTCCAAACAGCATCTGGTACTTAGTTTGGAGTTGTCTGAATTATCTGTGAGAGCTGACAGCCTCTTAGTCCCGGCACCCATCAGCATCCCCTGCTCTTCTTTCCCAGGCTAGTGTTGCTAAGTCAGCCAGCCCACCTGCCTGCCTCCTCCTGCAGAAGCCAAGCTTCAGCTCCTTAATCTGGCTGGGCATCTGGCATCCCAGGCACATTCAGTAACAATCCAAACAGGCCTCTGAAAACAGAAACAAGAGAGCATGATGAAAAAAAAATAAATAAAGGGGGGGGAAGAGAAAAGAAGGAAGGAAAAAAAAGTTATTGTAATCCTATAACCTCAGCTTGCCACTCTTTATCCAGTACTAAATAAGCTTATTACAACAGGAGTATGCATCTTGTGCTCTGCTGGCAACACTGAATTAAATCTAAACAACCCAAGGAGACCATTTAGAAGAGAAATTAAAGGAGGGGGTTGCAATATCTGAGTGGAGAACTGAGTAAGGGATAAATAAGTACTTCATCAAAGACAAGGTCAGGGTGAGGGCAAATTCTGGCGAGGATCCAACCACAGTGATAAACCAGAGAGAAGTGCTGGTGAAAGAAAAAGTTCAGGGTCAGCAATGACAATGAAATTTCTTGCCTGGGGATAAAAATAAAAGTCTAGAGACACCAGAAAATTTTAGCCTAATTAGCATTTTTCCTTGTGGAAAAAAATCAGTACCAAAATAACATAGCTTAATTGTTGTCACTAGCATTAAAGGAACCCATCTATCTTTTCACTTTCTACCTAGTTAGTAACATGGCACAGCCTCACAGAATTCCAGTGGACTGCCTCCTCTTCACCCAGGCTGATACAGCCAAGTTCTTCGTGGTGAACAGCCTGGAGATCTTACACAGCCCTCTGGAAAAGGCAGTGGTGGGGGAAGTATGTGGTCCTTTGCCTCAGATGCCATCTGGACAGCACTGAACCAAGTCATGAAATGCTGAGGTGAGCAAGAGGAGCAGGTTGGTTGGTTTAAGACCATGCCTGAAATGCTGTAAAGCATTGCATTTTCAGCCCACTCATGCTCCCTGATAGAGATGTATTGTGTCCCTCCACTTCATAAGTTCCCCTCAGAGAGGGGGAAGTAGTGAATAACAAAATGCCTTGAGCCTAAAGAGCTCTGCGCTGGGCAGTTAATTCAAACACAGCCTCACTTCACTGCCTTTGCCTAAGTGTTAAATGAGCATATGCAACTCAAAAGAGAAACAAGTCGTGATTGCTGGGTCTCAATTAGGTTAGCCAAAGAGTAGGTACCACTGCTTTCAGTAAAAATATGCAAACCTGGCTAAAGAGTAAAAATATGCAAACCTGGCTAAAGACTTCTGTAGTAGAGATTGGGTTATGGAGGGGTACAGCTCCAAAAGTAGAAAAGTGAAGGCCTAAAATGAAAATAGTTCTGGAAGGTGTTTGCCCTCTCCTCCTTTTTCTCAAGACACTGTAGTTTTTCTCTTTTTTTTTTTTTTTTTTTTTTTTTTTTTTTTTTTTTGGCAGGATTGACAAGGGCTGCCACTGCTCCTTTAATTCCCACGTTCTGGAGAACAAGCAGAATGAAGACCAGAAAGCTTTGGGTACTAGCTCTTCTGGGGGTGGAACTGAGACCTGAATCCAGCCACACGGAGCAGCCTTGTGATGTCTGATACAACCCATTAAAAATGCCCCACGTAGTCTATAAATTACAGCTGTGAAAATGGAACCCAAACCTTTTTAATGTGCTTTCCTCAAGAACTTATTTTTATGTACATCTGGGTGTTTGCCTAAGCCCATGTGTTACTACTTAACTTCTGGATCTACCAGGTATATGGACAATAAAAACTACAAAAATTAAAGCCTAATTTAGTAAAGATTGGTCTGGTTTCCCTGAATTTCCTGTACTTTTTAAAACAAATATTAGCTTTGTTGCCCAGTGTGCCTGCAATTCCTAGTGCTCCCGAGCCGGGAACCTTGAAGGAAAGAAAAGATGTTACAGGATTTGAGTATAAAAACCCAGTTCAGAGGGAGGCCTAGGTTTTGTTGCTTGTTTATTTATGCAATGGGTCAGACCACAAATCATTGGCAATTAGATACATAGAATAGAATGGAATGGAATGGAATGGAATGGAATGGAATGGAATGGAATGGAATGGAATGGAATGGAATAAATCAGGTTGGAAGAGACCTTCGAGACCATTGCGTCCAACTTACCAAACCCACTTCATCAATTAAACCATGCAACCAAGCACCCTATCAAGCCTCCTCCTGAACACCTCCAGTGATGGTGACTCCACCACCTCCCTGGGCAGCACATTCCAATGGCCAATCACTCTCTCTGTGTAGGACTTCTTCCTAACTTCCATCCTAAACCTCGCTTGGCACAGCTTGAGACTGTGTCCTCTTGTTCTGGTGCTGGTTGCCTGGGAGAAGAGACCAACCCCCTCCTGGCTACAACCTCCCTTCAGGTAGTTGTAGAGAGCAATAAGGTGCCCCCTGAGCCTCCTCTTCTCCAGGCTAAGCAACCCCAGCTCCCTCAGCCTCTCCTCATAGGGCTTGTGTTCCAAACCCCTCACCAACTTTGTTGCCCTTCTCTGGACACGTTCCAGCAAGTCAACATCCTTCCTAAAGTACCTGTGCTACCTTGCTCAACCCTGCTACTCCTGGACAGAAGACAATCAACCAACCTCAGTCTGGAGAGGCCAGGTCCTGAGTGTAAGAGGGGGATTGTGGGTTTTCATAAAGAAATCTTCCCATAACATGAAAAGGAAAGGAATGTTTGAAGAAAATTCACTAATAACATGTTCAGTTTTGTAATTATTTGTGCTTCTTAATAAGTGGTGTACTTTAAAGGTTGAATATTTTACCTTTAAAACCATTAGTAGCCTAGTGAGTGCCCAGAAAATAATTATAGCTACTGAAGAGAAAAGTGGCAGGGAACTGAAATGAGAACAGGATGAACATCAACTCTTAATTTTTTTTCCTCTTTCTACTAATAATGAATTTTTACATTACTTCTGAAAACAAATTACTGCTGCATGCTGTATGGCCTGATGTTTTAAGCAGATGAAACAACAGGAGAACTATCCAATGGTATAATTGATTTAACTGTGCATATTCAAGCAGGGTGTTTAGCTCCCAGTTTGGACAAACAGAGGCTGGTGAGAGGCCTCGAGCACAAGCCCTGCAATGAGAGGCTGAGGGAGCTGGGGTTGCTTAGCCTGGAGAAGAGGAGGTTCAGGGAAGACCTTATTGCTCTCTACAACTACCTGAAGGGAGGTTGTAGCCAGGAGGGGGTTGGTCTCTTCTCCCAGGCAACCAGCACCAGAACAAGAGGACACAGTCTCAAGCTGTGCCAGGGGAGGTTTAGGCTGGATGTTAGCAAGAAGTTCTTCACAGAAAGAGATTGGCCACTGGAATGTGCTGCCCAGGGAGGTGGTGGAGTCACCATCCCTGGATGTGTTCAAAAAGGGGATTGGATGTGGCACTTGAAGCCATGATTCATAGAATCAATAAGGTTGGAAAAGACCTCAAAGATCATCAAGTCCAACCTGTCACCCAAGCGCTTATTACTACTAAACCATGGCTTCATGTGCCACATCCAATCCCTTTTTGAACACCTCCAGGGACGGGGACTCCACCACCTCCCTGGTCTATATAAAAATAGGGAAATGCCAACCAAAGCCATTTCTCCTCATTCAGGGAGCTTCAGTGGAGATGGGAAATTTTAGAGGTGAAGAGAACAAAACTTTCTCCTTATTTTTGTTCCATTTTCAACCTTTTTGCTGCGTTATAGTTTCAGTAGTGCTGAGAAATTGCAGGAGGTCAAATTCGGAAGTGAAGTAAAATTTTTATGTGAGGCGCCTGACACCAAAACTTCATCTGGCTGTCTCAGGAGTCATTAGAAACTAGATAAGCTTCTTAAACTCCCAGAAAGGACTGATATTTTCCTATACATGCATAGGACAAATCTGCTACTGGCACACAGCCAGCATACTTAAAGATGACTTAAAGCTTTACATTCTGAGAAGCCAAAGAGGAGATGTAAAAGTCTGAAATCTCGTTCACTTCTCAAACTCAGACCTACCTACAACTTATGTAACTTGAAGGTAATATCAGGGAATTTGTTTGTGTCTGAGGGAAAAAATCAGTTTACAGAAGACCACCTTGCACAGTATTAAAGTGAGTCATTGCTCTTGCAATCGTTTTGGCTCACTGGCGCCTATCTCCAAATGTAATTTCTTGCCAATCTTTGGGAAAGAGGTATGCAAAGAATAACTTAAGAGTTACCTGCTCAGGTGTGTAATGAATGGCAGATGCTGCCATCACCACCTATCCAAGGAGACTTTAATTTCATTCCTGTAAATGGAATTCATCTGCAGGAGAGTGTTCAAGGACATCCTAAAAACCATCACAGGCTCTCGTAGCTTCTTAGTTTCCAAGTTTTATTCTTTTCTCCCCTATCACACTCATTTCCATTACTGTTTGTTGTTTCAACATGCTTGGGATTTAGCAAACTATTTTAAATAGTATTATTATCATCATCATCATTATTATTACTATCATTATTATTATTATATTCCATCTTTTTCAGAAACACTTTCTTTCCATTTTCTCTTCCATCACCAGTGCCAAAGAAGATCAGGAAAAACTCCTCCATATCATAGTATAATAGTATCGTATCAGTCAGGGTTGGAAGGGACCACAAGGATCATCTAGTTCCAACCCCCTGCCGTGGGCAGGGACACCCCACACTAGATCAGGCTGGCCAGAGCCTCATCCAGCCTGGGCTTAAACACCTCCAGGGACGGGGCCTCAACCACCTCCCTGGACAACCCATTCCAGGGCTTTACCACTCTCATGGTGAAGAACTTCTTTCTCACGTCCAGCCTAAATCTCCCCACCTCCAGCTTCATTCCATTCCCCCTAGTCCTATCACTACCTGATATCCTGAGAATATAATAGAATAAGTCCCTCCCCAGCCTTCCTGTAGCCCCCTTCAGATACTGGAAGGCCATGATTAGGTCACCTCGGAGCCTTCCCTTCTCCAGACTGAACAACCCCAACTCTTTCAGTCTGTCCTCACAGGAGAGGTGCTCCAGCCCTCTGACCATCCTTGTGGCCCTTCTCTGAACACATTCCAGCACCTCCATATCCCTCTTGTAATAGGGGCTCCAGAACTGGACGCAGTACTCCAGGTGGGGTCTCACCAGAGCTGAGTAGAGGGGGAGAATCACCTCCCTTGACCTGCTGGTCACACTTCTCCTGATGCAGCCCAGGATCTGTTTGGCTTTCCGGGCTGCAAGCGCACATTGAGAGCTCATGTTGAGCTTCTTGTCCACCAGCACCCCCAAGTCTCTCTCCTCAGGGCTGCTCTCCAGCCAATCACTGCCCAGCCTGGATTTGTGCCTGGGATTGCCTCAACCCAGAAGCAGGACCCTGCACTTGGTCTTGTTATATCAGTAATTTGAAATTATATTGGGAGAAGTATGTGGGAGAATACTTTGTGAAAACTGTTCCTTACATGTGGACTACAAAACTGTTGGGCTTTCAAGTTCATGAGGCAGAAAAGGAGGTGAAACACACCTCCAAAAGAAAATTGAAATATTCTAACATTTTAGGTGCAGCCTCTACATGCAAAACCAGGGCAGAGTTTCTGCTGCCAAAGTGTAGTGTAAGAAGCCTACAGCTACCTGTAGAAAACACCAAGTGCAGGGCTCCCATGCTGGATGTGAGTGTGTGTGCTTGGGGTTCTGAATATCACGCTCCATTTTCAACCTTGAAAGACAAGGAATGAGAGAAAAGTCTAGGATGTTGCACAGTATGGAAGGCACAAGTAAGAAATGAGAAATAATTCTTTATTTGACCCATTTATTGCCAAAGTTGCATGCATTTTTTAAAAGCTGGCCAAAAGGGCTTGGGATGCATAATGCAGTAAACAAAGCTGCATTGGTAGCAGGATGCAGGATGGGACCTGAAATGTTTCCTTTTTGTAATTCCTGTGATTTACAGAGTTTCATGTGTGCAACCTGAAAGTAACACATTGTCATCTGGAGAACCTATTTAGTCCAAAGTGACTACCAGGACTTGAATCAGACTGAGGAGAGAGTATGTTAAGGTCTCAATGGGTTTCTAAGGTCACTTTCATCCTTGGTTTAAGGACGCATAAACTCAACCCTTGGTTTAAGCATTCAAGCTTGGTGAGCCACTGGCACAGGTTGCCCAGGGAGGTGGTGGAAGCCTCATCCCTGGGGGTTTTTAAGGCCAGGCTGGATGTGGCTCTGAGCAACTTGATGTAGTTTGATGGGTCCCTGCCCATGGCAGGGGGCTGGACCTGGGTGATGCTTGAGGTCCCTTCCTACCCTAACAATTCTATGACTACAATTCTATGCTGGCACATGTTGCTGTGAACAACTTTAGAACAGACCAGCCACAGATTCTAGAACCACTCTAAAATCCTTTGAAAATTACCTACATCTTTTCCTCCTACTGGTGGAGTCACCATCCCTGGAGGTGTTCAAGAGGGAACTGGACATGGCACTTGGTGCCATGGTCTAGTCATGGGGTCTGTGGTGACAGGTTGGACTCGATGATCTTCGAGGTCTCTTCCAACCTTAGCAATACTGCGATACCGTGATACTGCAGGCCCATGTCAGGAGATAGGTTCCACCAAGAGGAATGACTTTTTTTTGCATAATAACTGTGTAAGAAAAATACCACACATCGAAAAAAATAGGATAAGAGGAAACAATCAGCATAGTATGAAGTTTTCCCTTAGCATTTCACTGTTATGTCAATACATATAAAGAGATCCTTAAATTGCTAGCCTAAAATGGTTTGAAAGTACCTCATAAAATTAACAGTCCGACCAAGTGTTTATGGCATCAAACCTCAGATTTAATAACACTGTGGTTAAAGAAGGCTGTATGCTTGGGATATTACAGAAAGAATTGACCAGCTCAGTTTTTCATGAGAAAGGTGTTTTTTGCCTTTTCAGGACAGCAGTTGATAATCTTCCCATAGCTTTTGGATTGTGACAGACAATAAGGAGGCCTGATGTTAGCCCCTGTAAAGCCCTGAAAACATTTGCATTTGTTTTATAACTCCATTTCCATGCAACTGTACAGCATTCAGCTTAAATCAGCAGTTTCAAATCCACTAAGTAGAAACATTTTCTGAGACTTTGTCAGAGGCAAAAGATTAGAAGGCTTAAGCTTGACTGAAGCGCTGGTGGAGTATAACTCATTTGAAGAAGTTTCAGGGAGTTTAAAAAGTCACCTTTCTGGTTGGGATTTTTTTTTCCTGAAGTTTCCACTCAAAAAAATTGTCTTCCATACCTTGTGAGCTGTATCACCTAAGTGATAAAGAATCTCCAATATTACTGGAAAGTCTCTGTGAGTGTCTAATAGCTTCTAGTACGAAAATGTGAACTTTATGCTGACTTAATCTTATTTTGTTCTGTTTCTTTAAATGATTTCACCAGAGAATGGTAACATCACATTCATAGCTGCCCATATACCAATGGCACCAATGCCATTCTGATGTCTTCCACAGCCTTGAAATATTGGTCTAGGGATGTGAAAAAGAGGGTTTCACTCCCAGGCAGACAGTGCAAAGGATTACTAGCAACATTATTGTGCTTTCTTCCCTTCTGCTCCCACCTTCTCTGTTGTTTTCCTTCCCTCTTTCCACCACTCTGCGTCCTACAGTCTCAAGCTGCACCAGGGGAGGTTTAGACTGGATGCTAGGAAGAAATTCTTCATAGAGAGAGTTATTGGCCATTGGAATGTGCTGCCTGGGGAGGTGGTGGAGTCACCATCACTGGAGGTGTTTAGGAGGAGACTGGATGGGGTGCTTGGTTGCATGGTTTAGTTGATTAGATGGTGTTGGATGATAGGTTGGACGCAATGATCTCGAAGGTCTCTTCCAACCTGTTCTGTTCTATTCCATTCCATTCCATTCCATTCCATTCCATTCCATTCCATTCCATTCCATTCCATTCCCATTCCATTCCATTCTATTCTATTCTATTCTATTCTATTCTATTCTATTCTCTCTGCCACCTGGTAGTCATACAGTTCCAAGCAGAATTTAATTGACTTCTTGGCCTATATCTATCAGCTATCATGCCTTGAAAACCATGATTTATCCCTGCAAGTGACTAGCCAAGCCTCTGCTAAAGCTCAGAGCTTACTTCTGTTCACAGCCCACATGTGAAACATGTTCAAAGCACTTCCCCTTTCCTCGTGTCATATCTCTTAATCCAGATCAGCAACCAAAAGGAAAACCAAAGTCCCACTTCATTCACTCTGTAATAGAAAGAAATAGAATAGAATTGAATAGAACAGAACATGAAGAGCTAGAAAGTTCTCAAAAAGGAAGCCAAATTTGAGAAATTAGGGTAATAGAAATCATTCTTCTGTGTCCCAGCCATTTCTATATGCTATTGGCAACTAAAAACTATTGTAAGTGGTGAGGCTGCCAACAAACATATAGTTGGAACTATTTCAATTTTCTCTCCGAATTACTAGCTTTGGAGGTTTTGTGAGAGCTATGAAGACACAGCATTGGTTGTGCAAGTGCAGTAATATGTCTGCAGAATAATGATCAGATAGAGCTCAGTGAATGAGGATGGGTTTATTTCTGGCAGTTACAAAGAACTAGACTGTGCACCTCAAGTGTTGCAGGCCCGTGTGCCATTTTGTTCGTAGTGTGATTGTGCTTGGAGTAACACACAGAATCACAGAATCACCAAGGTTGGAAGAGACCTCAAAGATCATCAAGTCCAACCTGTCACCACAGACCTCATGACTAAACCATGGCACCAAGTGCCACGTCCAATCCCCTCTTGAACACCTCCAGGGATGGAGACTCCACCACCTCCCTGGGCAGCACATTCCAATGGCAAACGTCTCTCTCAGTGAAGAACTTTCTCCTCACCTCCAGCCTAAACTTCCCCTGGTGCAGCTTGAGACCGTGTCCTCTTGTTCTGGTGCTGGTTGCCTGGGAGAAGAGAGAGATAAGAAGCTGAGGTTTTGGTTTTGTCTTGGTTTGGTTTGTTTTCCTTCCAGAACTGATGCTGTAGCTCAAGAGACCAAAATGCAAACAAATGACACAAGGTATTAGACCTTCTTTTCAGCCCTCACACTGCCCCTTCATTTAGCCATTCTGGACATTTATTTTAGGATGAATCAAGATGCATCTTTAAGATGAATCTTTAGGATGAATCAAGATGCATCTTTAAGATGAATCTTTAAGATGAATCAAGCCATTGCTTTGCAGTGCTGCATTATAGTTAGAAATTAGGGCATGCAACAAGAAAAGAATAAACATTCCATGCCAATTCTACCTTGAAAGTTGGGGCATAGATTTATTCCTCTCTCTCACTTGACAATGGATAATATTTTTTGGATCTCTCAGGCCATGAGGAGAAATTACTCATCTTCAAAACAAACAGATGTGCAGGCTTTGATTGTAGTGTGACAGGACTGGAGAGAATCACTCTTTTTTTACTGCCATACTTATCCTTTTTGAGCAGTGCTGGTGTGAACCTGCTTGCACAAATCCCTGCAACAGCTTTACATTTGTTCTAAGTGAGCTCAAGTGTAAGGATTAGACACAGGCCCTCATTTCAGCCCCTCTGTGTTTTCATTATATGGCTACAGAGTAAATTTCATGAGGAAAGTATTTTTATTTACTTTTCATCACTTGAATCCTTTTCCTCACACCCAGCCCTTGTCCTCACAAGTACCAGTTGCATCCCAAAAGATATGACACAAAAATAAGCTCAGTGCCTTGGGAAACCAAGGAGGGAGAAATGATGACAGAAAACCTACTCCTTTTAACTGCAGTCTGTACTTTTGCCTCCATAAAACCACGATCTCATACGTGCACATTCTTCTCCCTGCTTGGGCTGCAATTCCCTTGGGTCTTGTATGCTTGCTCTGCACATTCACTTCTTGTCTTCAGGAATTTTTGGCAGCCATGAGCTGTGGTTTATATTGGGTAATTACTGGAGTGGGATTATCTAAATGTCCACAAGGAGATGAAAGTGGAGGTGGGGATTTTTTCCTTAATCCAGACCTGCTTTCTGAGAGTGAGAAGGGTTTAGCTCACAGGTGTTACAGTCAAAACTGGTCTCCACAATACTCTGATGACTGGAACAGGATCTCCCCTGCAATCCGTTCCCCCATAGGAGGAACATCCAGCTGGCACAATCATTTTGTTATGAGAGATGCTTCAAAGCAGTTTGAGATCCAATTATGAGACGATGAAAACACTTAGGGGACGTACAGAATGTTTGACTTCAATAAATTATCTCCTCCCAGGTAAAATGACCTGTGCTTGTTAGTAGGATGAATAATGTCATCTGTGTAACTTAATGAAATTGCTATCTCCTCACACACTTGCCTTGCATTATACAGAAGGTATATGTAGGGTTTTTTCATCTCCTCATTCACCAAGGGCAGAGCATGCTCCTGAAGTATCGGTGGCTGGCCCTCAGCTGGCCCTGAGACCTCACCCAGTGAGAAAGACCCCCTTCATCTCCTGACAAGCAGATCCCTCCCAGCAACAGCTGCATCAGTGAATTGCAAGATGAACTTTGGATGACTGAAGAGCAAGGCATGTAGGTCTTTTCATCCCTGTGCTAGAGTTGGATTGCTGCCCCTTGCCCAGTGATACAACTTTCAACCTCATCTCTGTTCAGCTCAGAATGCATTTACAGTGTGTTAAATTATTTGCTCTCCACAGCACCACTGTAAGCATGCTGCTATTTATTAGGCCTTAGCTAAGTTTTCTCTAGGCTTTGAACTTTAATGACTCATGTTGATATATGTAACATGATGAGTGCTTTCCATGTTTAATTATGAACAAGATTTCTCTGATACTCTGGTTGCAATTTTAGTTTTGGCAGTTGATAATCCTCCTAGGGTAGTCCAAACGTTTTTGGAAGAGAAAGAGAGAGGAAGTGCATTTGTGCCTTAAACTTCATTTCTGGGAAGTGGTAAAAAGAAAATTTACACCCCCAAAATAGGCTCTCCCACCAAAAAATTCAATCAGTATGTACACTGTAAGCAGTGTTACCCCCTGTGGAAGGCCAAATGTCTTAGCCTCAGATATAAGTATGCTGAAAAAGCAGAGAGATGTGGTTTGTCTTCTAGGCTGCAGAAAAGGTTTTGAAAGACCCAAAAAGACCATGAAAAAAAACCAAACCCAAACACCTATGTGGAAGCAATTTCAAGAACAGTGTCCTTGCCACCACCTTAGATGGTAAAACTAAATCAGTGCAGGAACATTTCAAAATATGATAGAGCTACTGCTCTCATGCTTGTTTCCTCAAGCTTATGAACAAAAAACCCTGTAGAGCATGACTCATATTAACCTCACTTGCTATCTCTATCTGAATTCATGTCATGAGTTAAAACCACAGTCAAGATCTTCATCTGAGAGCTTCATCTGAAAGCTTCTGCATTTCTGTTAAAAATCTATTGCTGGGAAACTAATCTATGCTTAAAATTTGTTGACCATCAAGTCATCTGACGTTTGTGGATGTGATGAAAATTATGGTCCAACTTCCCATCTCCTTTCATTCAGTCACAAGTCTTGTGTACTCATTGAGGCGTGTCTTCTGCAGACAACATTCAGCTGTGATCTCTGAATTAATCATTTACAGCTCTCTAAGATAGGCTTTGAAGAAAAAGTTGCTTGTATCTCAAAGGTCAACACAAGACAAGGTTATGAATCCAAGGCTGAAGCTGTAACGCTGTTAATACCCCACCTAGCGTGTCTAAACCAGATTATTCTCCCAGTAATCAGCTATTTGTAGACTTAAATTAACTTTAGTTTTACTGGGTGAGCTAATTCTTGACACAGCAATCAGAGAAGTTTGTCTGAGCTTGGTAGAAAAATCAGGATCTCAACACAAGGCTGTTTTATCCGAGGCCACCAGTCTACAGGCTGAAGCTGAGAGTCAGGCACACTGCTGCATGGGAAGTGGCTTCTCAAAACACAAAACCCAGCCAACCAAACAAAACCAAATGGAAAATCAGGCCCAGGCCATTTACTAGCAAGGATGATCCACACCTTTCTATGGTCACAGATGAAAAGTCAGAAAGATTAGATCAAGGAAAGACAGTAAAATAAAACTAATCACAGCCCAGTAACGCAGCAGCTCCGTGTCATTACAATTCATCTTCGAGAATACCTGATCGGTGACCTGCATTATTCAAACAAATGAGCTGTAATGAATTTTTCAAATACAGGAAATAGATTTTGTATCTGCAAGTGCTGACTGATTAAGCTCTTTCCATCTGCTACAGCCCATGTACTGCACTATCACTGGGCAAAATGAGAATCCATCTAAAACAACTAGGGAAGAGTTGTTGGGAAAAAGAACAAGAGATCTGCAGCTCTGCGCAGGTCTGCAGGACCACTCAGGCTCTGGGCCACCTCCTGTCTAAACCAGAAGTATGATCTCTGCTGGTGCCAGGATAGCCTTAAAAGCTTCCTGCTTCCCCAAACGCCTGCTCTTCTACTCTACAGCCATGCAGCAGCCGATATCGATCTCTGGTTCCAGAAAAACACCAATACTGTTTGCTGGCTTGTGCCACTTCCAGGGACTTCTGACAATGCGAAGTGGGACATGCCACCTGTAACATGAGCCTGCAACCAGAATCTGATCTTGCTGTTCAGTTAGAGAGAAAAAATAGACAGGGAAGAAGTTGGTGCTGTGATTTTTGGTTAAACAAAGTGACTAAATGGAAGCTCACCTAACACCTCATGCAGTGTGCTTCCTTTGGCTGCTAGAAGCTGGGACACACAGACAGCTTTCAGCAGCTATTCTCTCTTCACAGACAGTTTTGGGAAGGTCCTGAAGAGTTCAGCACCCTGTGATATAAATCCAGTTTTCCATATCATTTTTAAGCATTCCCCTGCCATGCTTCCTCAAGCAGTTTACAACGTTGTCTGTTACACACCATGAGAAACCAGAATTGTTTGACTGTGGCAAGCTGCACACGTGCAAACAATTTTTCATCATCCTTGGAAATGAGTAACTTTGATAAGATCTTCAGAAAACATTCGTATGTGACCTATTTTTGGCTCACATAACATTCTGCTCATAGCTTGATTTTATCTTTACACAACTAATGCACTGCTAACTACAGGCCGTGGAATTGTTCATTTGAGCTCGTCTGGACGTAAGGAGGAAGTTCTTTGCAATAAGAGTGGTAAAAAACTGAAACAGGTTGCCCAGGTGATTGAGGCTCAGTCCCTGGAGACATTCAAGATCAGACTTGACGTCACCCTGGGCCGTCTGATCTTGATGAAGGCGTCCCTGTTAGAATAGAATAGAATTAACCATACTGGAAGAGACCTTTGAGATCATCGAGTCCAATCTATCATCCAACACTATCTAATCAACTAAACCATGGCAATGAGTGCCTCATCCAGTCTCCTCTTAAACACCTGCAGTGATGGTGACTCCACCACCTCCCTGGGCAGCACATTCCAATGGCCAATCTCTTTTCTGGGAAGAATTTCTTCCTAACATCCAGCCTGAACCTCCCCTGGCACAGCTTGAGACTGTGTCCTCTTGTTCTGGTGCTGGTTGCCTGGGAGAAGACACCAACCCCCACCTGGCTACAACCTCCCTTCAGGTAGTTGTAGACAAAGTTGTAGACACAGTAGACACAGTTTAGCCTTTAGAAACCTTTTAGCTGTTCCCCTGCAAGCATCTATTAATGAACCTAGTCTGATAATTGCAAGAATTTGCATGAGGCAGAATTCATATTTGTCTGAGGCAAGGATCTCCACAGTCAAAGCAAGGGAGGATAAAATCAGTATAGAATCAAAGCAGGGAATAATCAAACCCAGGTGCATAAGAACATTAAATGGTTATTCTCCACTCCTTTCTCAGAGGTGGCTTTGGCCATCTCTTCTCAGCCTTTCACATTTACTAGTGAAACATTTTACCCTCTAAGAGAAGCTGGGTAACTTTTGGAGTCTTTTTTTACTCCATTAGAGCATCCTTCTTTGCCTTTTTTTTTCCCCCACCTAATTCCTGAAAAAAAAACACTATAATTAAACATTTCATTTCAAGTGGAACAGAACATCCCATGCAACGCAAAGTGACATTTTTGGGTGGTTTGCTTTGTCAAGTAAAAATTAATTATTATTTTTTTTAAATTCCCTTTGATCTGTACTACTTTTATTTTTATTTATAAATTCTGCTGCTGAACCAATAAAATCAATTACTTGTGTTGGCCTAGTTGCATCTGCAAAGATTTCGCTGCCTCCTTCTGTCAAAGGAAGAGTTCCTGAAGCACTGGAGCACTATCATTGTTATCAGAATCTCAGAGACCGTTATCTTTTGACCTTATAGTTGGTACTACTGCAAACATGATAGGATTTTATAGTTAGCTACAGTCTCCTAAGGGTACAGTTTGAGGGCAACCCCTTCAAAGGTATAGAGGCCTTGAGCACAAGCCCTACGAGGAGAGGCTGAGGGAGCTGGGATTGTTTAGCCTGAAGAAGAGGAGGCTCAGGGGAGACCTCATTGCTGTCTACAACTACCTGAAAGGTGGTTGTAGCCAGGAGGGGGTTGGTTTCTTCTCCCAGGTAACCAGCACCAGAATAAGAGGACACAGTTTCAAGCTGCACCAGGGGAAGTTTAGGCTGGAGGTGAGGAGAAAGTTCTTCACTGAGAGAGTTGTTAGCCATTGGAATGTGCTGCCCAGGGAGGTGCTGGAGTCACCATCACTGGAGGTATTTAAGAGGAGACTGGATGTGGCACTTGGTGCCATGGTTTATTCATGAGGTCTTGGGTGACAGGTTGGACTTGATGATCTTTGAAGTCTCTTCCAACATTGGTGATTCTGTGATTCTGAACACAGTTCCCAAACCAAAGGAGATACCTCCCCACTACCTTAACAGGAAAAAGTGACACTTTGTGACTACTGAAAATTCTGACCCTGAATCACAGGGTAAATGAGAACAGTTCGATTTGATACAAAATAGGGTTTGGAACATCCTAGTCCTAATTTAAATGGGTGAAGTTGTTGTGTTGGGTGACTTGATGATCTCAAAGGTCTTTTCCAACCTGGTCAGTTCTGTATTCTGTAAGTTATGCTGAAGAAATGTAAAAGGCTTGAAATCTTTATGAGCTAGTCCAAATAAGGATTTAACTTAGAAATGCTGCATCTCTGTATTTTTTCCAATGAGAGATTCAAGTGTACTTAGCCTGAAATGTATTATATAGAAGCACCTCTCTCCAGCTGATGGCATACACCACCACAGCCAAAGTGTAATAAATGCAGTGTTTTATCCAGCCACCAAAATTTACTCTCATGCTGCTTAATCTTTCAAGTGGATACACAATGTGTTTTGCTACCCAACATCCACCTAATAGTCACGTGGCTGGAATAAATCGCTGCAAAGGGTCAGGTCAAAAGAGGACAGGTCCAGTTCCATGGCAGGATAGAGTTGCACCAACAGAAAAAAAAGCCCTAGGTGCAGAGGATATTTGAAGCTCCATTCTCTAATCTAATAGACAACAGATGTGCCTTAGTGAGGACAGGATTAATCCTCAAACATTCCATACTCCCTTCTATAAGACACATTGGGAGTTGTTCATGCAAGGACAATAGTGCCCCGAGCTGAATTTTCCAGGAATGGGATGAGATGGGATTCTTCTTCTGGCTGAGTGCAGAAGAAGGGATTGTAACTGCTTTTGAAGTGATGAATGGTGCATCTAGCCAGCTGGAGAAGGCCACCTGCATGCCATGCGCTGGGAAACGTGGAAGCACTTGGGGGAGTAGTTAATAACTCTTTAGATTGACAAGGGTAGATTGTGCAGCCTTTTGGCAAAGGATGGCTTCAAACAGTAGATTTGCATTTACCCTCAAGCCAGGACAAGAGCAACTCCAGCTTCTGTGTGTGTTTGTGTGTGCACATGGATGTTGCACTTTATAAACCCCCTTGTCCTCTCATTCTAGAAGTGAGGCAGGGATTTCTTCATTGTGCAGCTTGCGCCGTGTGCCAGCAGGGCAGGATGAATTGAAGACAATATTCCAAGTAGCCTAATACATTCTTGCTGTTGTAGTTAACTTTCAATACAAAGCAGGAGGAAAACAAAGGAGTAAAGAAAAGTAAATTCAGAAAGATCTACAGTCCAGGGAACCTGAAAGGGATTAACTTGGTCTCCCAGGCATGATTCGTTATGCTGATCTGAGAATAAGACAACATGGGGCTCTGATAGCTGCCGACCTGCTAAGCCCCTTGGAAGTCTGAATTGGCAAATGTTGCAGCCCTTCCTGAACAACTTGCTCTATCTGTGATGCCAGTGTCCATGCTGACAGCTGCCTGCCATCTTGGCAAAACAGCCACTGCAACTCGAGAATCTGCAGTGGATGTCTAGCACATGCAGACACAAAAGCCCCCAGCCTTTAGGCTAACAGTGCCTGTTAGCTAGCCACTCCAGTAAATAAAGAAGCCCATACATCCCAGTGTATAAACTAACTCTGAAATCATTAGGAGTGCTTGAATCCATTAACACAATGGTGGTGGAAACTTGAGTTTACTCAGGCAAGGTAGGGTTGAGAATTGAAGACATCTGTATTAATTAACTCCCAGTGAACAGATTCAAGTCTGGAAGGTTTGTAATGCTTCTTGGAGGGGGGAGAGACATCCATCTTACTCATGATCTACAGGCAGCTGATATTCAATAGTAACTTCATCATTTCATTTAGGAACTTCATCAAAACACAGAAGATATGCATTTGCTATGAACACATATCACTGAACACATAACAAGAGCATCATATTCATAAAAGAAGGTAAAGAATAAATCAGTGAGCGAGGAAAGAATAAAGAATTCAGAAATTGATCCATTGCTGCTCAGTCATTTGAGTAAGAGTTGAGCTGGAGTGGAGTCACCGTCCCTGGAGGTGTTCAAGAGGGGATTGGACATGGCATTTGGTGCCACGGTCTAGTCATGGGGTCTGTGGTGACAGGTTGGACTCGATGGTCTTCGAGGTCTCTTCCAACCTTAGTGATACTGTGATACTGTGATACTGTGAGCTGCCAGCAAGGAGTACTACAGCTATTAACAGTGCTGTACTCATAGGTCCTCCATAAAGAGAGAAAACTAACACACAATTTGTAACCTGCTGCCTAATGGAATCAAAATACGAATCCCTGCCTATATGTGATTAGCCCAGCCACCTTTCATTTAGAAATAAGCATACCATCAGAGGGTTTATTATATGGATATGATTTACTGCTTACTGGGTATTTACTATGCATTCTCTTTTGTGTTAATTTAGCTTTGCATTGTTACAGATTCATACATCAGGCCTGAGTTTTCTCATGGGATTTTAAAGAAGTGAAAATACCTCATAATACAACCAAAACCATCATAGCTTCATTTTTGCCTTCAGGTTCATGCGTTGCAACCAACTAAAGCCTCAGGGTAGAGAAATTTAGGTCACATTTTGTGCAAAACATTGCTGCTGCCACAGTAGTTACTCCTGCTTGCATAACTGATATTTTCAAGAAAGCCAAGTGGTCCATTTCTTAAAGAATATTTGCTCAAGAGACTCAACGACAAAAAAGATTTTAAAGCCAAAAGCTGAGCTCTAACAAGTGGGTTGTCCCCAGAGGCTGCATGGCAAACCAGCAAAGAAGTTCAGGCAGGGTGCATGCAGAACTGCTCACTGGCCCTTTCTCTCTTAACTGCTCTGTGGGATGAAAGATTGATTTTTCTCTGTCCTGGCTGGCTGAACAACAGCCTGGTGACTTCTTTCCAGAGGAACCTAACACCCTGGAAGCAGTAGAGAGGCAGCAAATCTTGGGTATCTGCAAGCAAAATATCTGTAGCTATGGCCAGCTTTGGGATGGCCTACAGAGGCTTAGGGAAGTTGCTTCCACTGCAGCTACAGCTTGGGAGAGTGGCACTTCCAGCTCTTGGGGGAAACAAAGACCACACAAGCTGAAAAAGTTCATCCACAAAGAAAAGGCTGGGCTCAAACTATGATCTCTGCTGAAGGTGGCTACAGTGAGCACACTTCAGCCACCAGCACCTTCTGATCCCATTCTCCATTGCAGAGATGCCATTTTTTGGCACAGCTGAAAAAAGGGAAAAGGTGCTGGTTTGAAAGGGACCATTGCTGAGGCTGGGACAAACCGTGCCGAGTCATCGAAAACATCAGTTTCTCACCGTCTTTCGTGCAGCATCCTGTGCCAGGAGAGAGTGAATCTGGCCCGTTACAAATTCTGCATGGCAGGGTATGATAATACAGCTGCAGTAGTCTGGTTTTATGTGCTGCCTATTAAAAAATGGTCCTGCTTCAGTGGTTGTTCTCACAGTTCAGCAGGAGTTCACCAACTTTCCTCTCTGTCATTACAACATGCAGCTTGCTTTATTCATTTATTTACTTGCTTGTTTGCTGGCTTGCATAATCGAGCCCCCCCAACTCTCCCTCTACTCATGAAAGAAACTTTCAGACAATATGCATAGTTAATCGACAAAGTGTCGGCTCAGATAGTGTCTCATCCTAGAGCTCTGTTTTGTTTGACGTTTCCAGTTCCTACGATTACCTCCCTCAGGCACAAAGCTGAGTAAATAGACTGGCCTTTCACTCTACCTTGAAGGTCAACTAATTCAGGGTCTGTCAAGCCACTGGGTGATGTGGATGTTAAAGCCAAGGATCTTGCACCAGGACAACTTTTGCTTTCTGCTCCCAGACATTCTTTATGTCTCCAGAAAAAGCCAAGTCTCGGGAGCTAGGCGTAGGGAGGTTAATCTTTATTACTAGTGACACTGGAAAAAGCTTATGACAGATGCACAGTGGGTCCCCTTTGGAAGATGGTGCATAACTGAGTGCATGGGAAGGATGTTTTGCACAGAACTGCCAGGAGGCTTAGAAACTGTATTAGAAAAAGGCTGATTTTTTTTTTTTTTCACTGCATAGTTCATTTAATGAACCTCTGTGCCTCAGGGTAAGGGAGTGTGCAGTGTTTGAGCAGATAATCTATGTGACGTAACAAATTAACCTCCCAACAGAGCCTCCATAGTTATGCAAAGCTGTATCTTGCTTTCTTTTGAATAGGTAAGCACTGCATCTCGAATAAAAGCAGGTTCTTGCTGTAAGATAGTCCTTTGCTATCACACTTGGAAGCAAAAAAATTAGAATAGGAAGGATGGAAAATGCTATTTCCGTCTTCATGGGGCACCATTCCATAAGCAGCAAGAAGAAATGGGAAGTGTACTTCTTCATCCATCCTTCTTCCAAAAGGAAAGCTTATTATGGGGAAAAAAAAATCATCTCTTGGCATAGATTGGTGACTTGGGTAGGGAGGGGGTAAAAAAACACACAGTAGCTGTATTGCACAGAATCCTAATTAGTAACACTAAGTTGCAGGTTTGTCCCATATTCTAACTAAAGCACTCCCAGAGATTTTTTTCACTATCCCACTGGGGCTGGAGTGATGTCCTGAAGATTAGATGCAGCTGCATAATTCACTAGTGACTGTCTGAGCTGATGCTGGGTACTGCTTTTTTTCCTCAAGAGCTGCTCACAGGTTGCCTGAACAGTTCCCTTCCAGGCTTGTTGGCCCCTGGACCGTTCCTTTTTGCTCCAAAAAAGCCATTCAGAGAGACCTGAACTGTCTTGAGAGGTGTACAAACCCTGTGAAGTTCCAGAAGGCCAAGTGCAAGGTCCTGTACATCAGTCAGGGCAATTTTTCCAAGCACAAATACAGGCTGGCCAATGACTGGATTGACAGCAGCCTTGCAGAGAAGGACTTGAGGATGTTGGTTGATGAGCAGCTCATTGTGACTTGGCAGTGTTCATTTGCAGCCCCAAAAGCCAAGCATATCCTGGATTGCATCAAAAGGAGTGTGAGCAGCAGGTCAAGGGAGTTTGTTTCAACTTTGTATTTCTGTGATGAGTTCCTGGTGAAGGCACAGAATAAAATAGCCACTTCATACTAAGCTAACCCAAATAATACAAGATAAGAAAACCAAGACAAACCATTTGCACTCTGGTGTTTTCTCAACATCCCGAACAGGACATTGCACACTTGGTTGCTGCAAAATATCTTCTTCAGAGCAATGTACATTTTAGGGGACCATACAGAGCACACTAAGTATAATGGGAATTAAAAACCTCTTAAAATGCAGCATATTTTCGATGTACGCTTCAGGGTATTTTCTGAACCTCATTAATTCCAAAGCTAAGGAGAGGGGTAACTAGCAGGAGGTCTAAAACATGCAACAAAATTACTGAAAGACTTTTAAGTAAGGTCAGAAAGAGACATAGGTTCTAGTAATCAACCACTTAGCTTCCAGTTTTAGGCATATGCAAGTCTTTGCAGGGCAGGTTATTAAAAGTCACGCAGCAGTAGTAAATAACAGCTGTGGGGGAGCTGAGGAGTGGGAGAGGAGCTGAACTTAAAACCTTGTCACTCCTTCAAGAAGGATTGTTCCTGTCCTGACCTTGAACTAGTGTGATTTTTCTGAAGAGAGTAATTCCAAGTTTGCAGAGAAAAAGGAAACATTTCTCTGGCAGATTATTTTGTTAATAGCAGCTGTCTGAAACTATTGGGATACTTGGAATGTCCCAGTAAGTCCCAACAGAGAAGGCTTAAGGGGCAGAGGACAGGTGAGGTAGTTAGATGTGTAAAACAATGTCATGTATGCTGTGTCTGTCTTCCTCAGGCATTCTCTCTGTTCTGCCTCTAATTAGACCTGGAATCAGAACTCTAAATGCAAAGACGCCTCTGCTGGGAGCTGGAGCCCGTGTTTGGCCAGCAGAAAATATTGCCTCTCAGTCTCACCTCGGATATAAACACAGCCATGCAAGTGCAATTGCAGCGTAGAACAAATCTCATCGGAGCAAGAATTTCTTAATTTGTGCTGCAGCCTAAACAATCACTGAGCAAACACACTGAGGTCTTTTCAGCTTAGCTGGAATCAACTTAGAGGGCAAGTAATGAATCTAATTGTTACGCTAGTTTCCATGTCAGCAAAATAACAGATGTACAGTATAAGGGAGGAGGGGAAACTTGGGGTTTGTTTGCTGAGCAGGTGCTACATTAAGTATCACATGGAAGTTTCTCAAGTGCATTTGGAGCCAGTGGGAAGGAAGCCAAGAGTACAGCTTCCATTTCATCCTCTGGACATCCAGCTGTGCAGCTGCATAAGCCCCCAGAAGCAGCTGAGGCAGTGAAGACAGTGACACCTTGTCACTTCTCCCACAGCCATTTCTAACATCCCGCCACAAGTATCAACTAAATAAAACACCCAGGAACTGCCCTCCCCAGCTCCATGTACCACAACCCAGCTGCCAGATACGCCTGTCAGAGCCTGCTAGGCAGACCAGAGGGACGGCAAGTTAACCTTGGCCTCCTGCAATTATTGCACTCAGCACATCAGGGTATGGAAATAAGTCTGCACATGTGCTAAAAGGACTTTTGGGAAGGATCAGCAGGGCTGTACAGGCGACACAATGATTAGCTCTGTGGTAAAGAAATTATTTCACATGCCAGGCAACTGCAGTCCCGCTGGAAACCAGAGTCTGTTTAATAGCAGTGCATAGAAAACTTACCCTGTAATTAGGCTGAAGCTGTCATCAACAGACAGAGAAAGGCTTAGCACTGTTACAGGAGCTGAGGTGGCTCTCAAGTGCATTTTATCTTCTCTGAACCATTCTTCCATGGCCAAAAGACTTGGAAACTCTTTGCACAAAGCTCTTCACCTAAACAGTGCTGAAGCTGTAAATGAGGGAGAAGTCCCAAAGATGGGAAGGTCCTGTAATGCAGATTCCCAGTGTTCAATTCAAAAATGGCTGTGAAACAATCTGGAAGTGGAGTTCACAGAAATGTGAAAGGTTGCAGGGTATTTCGTAAGCTACAGATAAAGAGAAAGCTAATAGGTGCAGAAGAAAATGGTATTCATAAGGATGATCCTTGCAGGAGTTATTTGCAGCAGCTGAGAAAAAAGGTTAGGTGAGTGGTTTTAAACTCATCCAAAACCAAGTAAACTCAAACATCTGGTGTAATGTAATAGACATTCAGAAACTTAGCAAAAGCAACACAACCTGTGCAACACTGATAACAGCAGCATACACAACTGATAATGTACTGTGCAGCTGTGCAGAGTGCTATATTCTATGGAATTAAATACAGCAAATTCCATTTATTAGCAACTACAAAGAATATTTATACACCCATACATTAAAGTCCTGCATTAACATTGAAATCAGAGCCATGCCTGAGACTGAGTAGGATGGGAGAAAACAGAGGAGGCTTCGAGTGTTACAACAGGGTGTGATGCAGAAACACAATTCTTTAGACTCTATAACCAGCTGCTTATTGAAGCATCTAATTGGTGAAGCCACAAAAGAAGTAGTAGTGAATAGTGCCCATGCTATGTTTTGCTCTGCACAACTGTGTTCAGTGTGCTCAAATTCAGTGTTCTTCCTAGAAGGAAAAAAAAATCCAACTTCCAACTCTGTAACTGGAGAACCTTACTGCAGGGAAAAAAAAAAAAAACCAACACCCAGCAATCACTAAAAATCAGGAAACTTGTTAAATTAAAAGCAGCAGCTAAAAGGATAAAAATGCTTACAGTTGCCATGGAGGCAGCTTATAAAACAAAAATGAGATGTTCAGAGGAAATGTATACTATAATCAAAAGACTGCAGGAACCTTAAGAAAAGTTAACATAGTTAAAAGCAAGTACAAGAGACTATTAAAAGCATCGTGACGTCTTTCAAGCAGAGGAGTTTGTGAAAGAAACAGAAAATCAAGAAGAATAAATAGGATTATGAATGTGCAAAACAGTCTCAAAAGAGGTTCTGAGAAAGAGCTTGCTAGTTGCATAGAAACTGTAGTCCATCCAAAGACACAAACCAGGCTGCGAGTCTTCAGAGCTCAGAAGTGACTGAAGTACAAGGGCACCCTAAGGAGCCATGGTAATAAAAGATAAATGATTGACTTGCATCAATATTTGCTCCACAGATGTTTGCAAGGTTGCTGCTAAAGGGAATTTCAGAGAGTCTTTAAAATGAAAATATCAACAGCTTTAGGGGTGGGGAGTGGGGAAATAATTAAATAAAAGCCAGTCACAGCTGTCCTCAAATAATCTCAGCTATGAATAACCTGGCTGTTAACTGTGGTGCACGGCTTTGTCACGCAGCCTGGCCCTCAAGCTGAAGAGGTTTTGTTTTAAGAGTTTTAAGGGTTTTCTGTCAAGGCTCTGCAGGAGGCTCTAGAGAAAAGCACCTGACAAATGAGACTGATTTACCAGGTAAATTTGCCAATTACAACAAGGAAAGCATTTGTAGACAGCTGATGTACAGAAGATGTCGGTATGAGAACGAGACACGGAAGTGGCACGTAGCTTCTGTCTGAGGAAGAGTTACACAGGCTGAAAGTCTTCAGCTTTGCCAAGAAATGATTAGGGGGAGAACTGTGAGAAAAATACGTTCAGAATGATTGGTCACAATTTTTCATAAACCAAGAACTAGGACAAACCAAATGAAATCTGGCATCAGGTTTGAACAAACAAACCCCCTTTGCTTTTATATATTAGAGGTTTGCCTAATAAGACTCATTGCCCCACTATGTTCTGATGTCAGTAGTCTAAGACAGGCATTGGATGCTGCTAAAAATACTAGTGGAAAAGAGGTTCATTAAACTTGAAGATCCAATGCTATTTACTGCTTAGGGAACTCAAAACATGGATTGGAGGAAGACAGGAGAATGTAAAAGGTATGGTGTGCAATAAATAATGTATTTATCATTAAATGTTGCTAGATTATTTCTCTGAGATTACACTACAGGCGACTTTGAGGGTATGGAACCAGATGGAACTTCAGCATGGTCTGAAATAATGCTAGTATTACTTTTCCTAATTTGATGCAATGCTAGAGGCAGTGATTCTACCTATTGCATCTCCCAGTTTGTTACCACTGAAATGAGTTTCTTCCTTCCTCAGACCCTAATGCGTTTCATCTCACATAAAAAGGTTCCACCACTATGCTGGAGGCACTCCCAGCATATTTTTTAGTTAAACTGTTGCTAGTATCACTTTACATACCTGGAATTTAATAAATGCCTAGCAGTGAAAGGGAAAAAGCAATTTTCCTTGCTGTGAAACTGCACATTCCTGAATCCAGTAAGGTGAGAGATGTCAATTCATAACTCCTGAGGCTGCAGCTTCAAAAACGTTTCCCTTTTTTTTTTTTTTAAACAGATTAATTTTTGCTGGGGTCAGTTTCTTGACCCAGATCATGGCCCAGCCACACGGTCATTAGCATTGTTATAACTACGTTTGCAGAAATGCTTGGCCAGGTCTAGAAGAAAGGAAAGGCAGACCATCATTTAAGCAGCAATCTCCACTGGTACTGGTTGAAGAAAAAAACCTTTGAGAGGAAAACTGGAAAATATGAGTAGAGTGAATTCTTTTTCTACACTGAGTAGCAGAGAACCTGCACCTTTCTGATCATGTCATCATACAAAGCATTAAACAGGCAGACATAAAAGACAAGGCTTCCTGCTGCAGGAATCAAGAGGGAAAAAGCTGCTCCTTGGAAGTGTCATCTTCCTGCAAGAAACAATGCTGTGGGATAGCACACAGCATCACATGTACTCTCCAAAGAGTGTAGCCAGATGAACTCAGATACAGGCTGACTCATATGGTTAGACTGTGGTACCCCAGCTAGCCATAACCCCTGCTTCTCCTAAGGCACCTTAGCTGACACTACACTTAACATTTTGCCACTCAAATTATTCAGATGACCCCTTTTAAATCTGGTGCTTAAGAAGTTTGAAAGGCAACAAAAAAACCCTGTTAGCTAATGAAAAATGATTTGTCGACCACAGTGGCATTTAAGCATTCCTAAAGATCCAGTTCCAGCTTTCACTATGGCACATTGACTTTTAATGCTTTGCAATACACTGAGGAAAATTCTCTTATTTCAAAACACCTGCTGAAGCAGGGAGGGAAATCACCTTACTGCTATCTACTCTTAAAACCTGTCAAGTAAGGCTGTAAAAGAATAAATATAATGTAAAAAGATGCAAGCATTAGACCTTTGATCTCATGTATACACATCAATAAAATAACTGCAAAGCAAAGCAGGTGGGCAGCTGTGCTTTCAGTTCTGAAACCTCCAAAATACAGTAATTACCTCCTATTGACCCACAGACATACCTGAAAGCCAAGCAGCTTGACATCCATCACTGAGCAATATGCAACTGGTGCCTGGGTGGCAGATTGAACTTTGCCTGTCAGTGGAGCTTTGCCTCTGATGGCACACTCAGGCTGTATCACAGTGCCCTGCAAGGACTGTTCTTCTAGAAATGTGCCAGGAGCACAGCCAGGCCGTCTGCCATGGCCAGCAGTAATATCCACCCAGCACCAGTGTATGAAAATGCCTGCATTTATGGTGTGCACTCTAAGTGGGGCTATCAAAGCTGCAATAACTTCTGCCATCATCTTGGCTGAGTTCTGTGTTCTTCCTCACAGCCTTGAAGCAGGTCCACATGCTGCTCTGTACCTTATCAATACAGATTGCATGCTTACATTTCTCACACTGAGGTAGCCAGCAAGTACCTTGACATCTATTTCCATGCCCGTCAAAGAGCTAATTTTCCCATTTCACATCAAAGCATGGGCTAGGGGTGCCTTTTGGTGCAAAGGCAGCTGGCAAACAGCTCCCCAGTTTGGTGTGTTCTTCTCACAGAAAGTGGTACTCTGAGGAACCCTTCTCCCAGTTCAGAACCCAAGACAGGATGCCTCAGAGAACAAGCCTAAAGATGAATCCTTCAATTTGCAAGACATGGCGTTCTCCGAATTCTCACTGCTGCAGAATAGTGGAAAAGAGGGTGAGGTATTGTCTTTCCCCAGATTCTTATACACCACTGTACAGAAGCAGTAGCCAGCTGGCCTAGCTGTGCCTTCTTCTTGGTACATTGGTCTCTTATAGTCATAGGAAGAGAAGCAGATGCCCCTGGGCCTGACAGAGAAGTACCAAACACCCTTGCTTTGAGTGGGTGAGCTCTGCACAGGGTCACTGTAGAGCAATCAGCTGAGGTAGAAGACAAGCCAACTCATCAGGCACTGCAGGTCTAACTTGCTTCAGTCTACACACACTCCTGAGGAAAATGGCAGCTTTATTTATGCTCTTAACACTGGCTGAAGTAATTACTAATAAATTAGCCATGTGCCTGCTGCTATAATGGAACCCGCTTCCTCACTCACTCACTCACTCACTCCAGTACAGTACATCCCTCCACACAGATGATCAGTTGTTTAGACTCACAGCAGCACGAGCTGCTGTGCATTGAAATGCACACACAGTTTTCAGCCTGTGATGGGGAAGAGTCGCACAGCCCAGTCAGCTGAGGAAACTGCAAGCGCAACGCGGAAGCTCGCCGAAGATCTGGACTGATGAAATGTGGAGGGTGCGTTCCCCCTCCTTTCAAAAGCATCAAGGGATAACATGATCAAAGGAAGAATGCTCCTTAAGCTGTTTATCTTTGCAAAGAATGACCTGATGACGTTTAATGGGATGATTAGGCATAGCTATGGTTTAACGCACATTTAAGAGATTATTGCCATGATTAACTGGTTGTCAGAAAGCACGTACCGAATGACAATGGAGGAGGAATTTCATCAGTGCCTTCCAGAAGATAATTTGCACTTGTGGTCTTGATATGCAGCTCTTTAATTGGGTCATCTCTTCGTGGTGTCTCAGAAGCAAAATTGTGGGTGGCTTTAAAACTGGGTTTTAAAAATGACATTGAGAGGAGTCGCTTCTGAGGTAGGCAAAAGGAATCAGCAGTGAGCATATCTGAAACTAGATAGCAGAGGTATAATCAATTCTCACATCAATTTACATATGCCTTTCTGAGTCAGGGGAGAGAAGGGAAGCATGTAGAGGGCAAAGATGTGTTTCTGCTGAAGTGAAATAGAGACATATGGAGCCTTCAAATCTTAGGCCATGGCTTCAGTGCTTGAGTCTAAATCATTGACATTATGAGCTGTTGAGAGTTTAACTCACTTGAGAGGATCCAAAGGACTGACTGATGTGTTGCGTACTATACAAAAGAGTGTGCCATGGTACACAGCACATGAGGAAATCTTCAAACACATGTATGCCTATAGGCTCAAGTTGAGGCACTGTTACAGCACAGGTCACAAGCTCTGCTGGAACACATCAATAAATCTGATTTACCAGGCACTGCACTCCAAAAACTCTTCTTGCTTTACCCTCTTCCATTTCAAGCACAGAAGTATCTTTGATTAAGTGGAAGAGCACTGAAGGAGTCAGCTTCCATCTCAGCTCAAACCCACAGATTTTGCCGCCACTCCAGACTTACATAGCACAAACAACCAGACTCATTTTATAGGGGAAAGCTGGTTGTGTGGTTTTAACAGAGACACTTTCTTGGGTTTCAGGAAATAGAAAAGAGGCATGTGTCCACAGCCCCTTTGGTAGTTTTCAAGTATGGCTTTAGCAGAAGATGTTGAATTGTTTGAAGTATTGAAGAGGAAGAAGGGGAACTGTGCTCTCCATAGCAAAAAACCCTTCCCTGTCCCTCTGTGCAAGTTTTCTCACACAAGGAAACCTAGCACAGAATTTGGCTTATGTTTTCCTATTTGCACTGGAGAAGTCAAATAAATGAGCTCATAATGAACTAGCTGCCAGCAAGCACTGCAAACATACTATTTATACAGAACCACACATCAGAATACCTGCATAATCAAAAGTACACCTGCAGCTTTAATTATATGAAAATCACATCAACAAAGAGCAATAGAAGCACCACGGTTCCACATTTTTATTTTAAACCTCATGTTTCATTTCAGAGCCCGTCAGAGCATTTCAGATCCTTAAGATAATTCTAAGGTTGGTTCTGGAGGTTGGACTGATTCTAGGCTCTTGGCTGACTGAGAAAGCCAACAAATAACTTCCCCCACCTCCCAGCTGATGGCTTCCCATATTGGAAGACAAATGTCTACAAAAGTCTTCCTGACTTTTGACTTCCCTGTGATTTTTGGCTGACCCTTATTTTAGGTGTTCAGCCTGATTGTTTTGATAAGTGTCAAAAGTGATCCTCACTGATACTTTTAAAATCACTTTCCTATACAACCAGCCTAAAAGAATAAGGGCAGAGGGACTGCCTCAGCACCAGGGCAGAAATTCATTAAAACTGAAGACAGTTTTATTACCAAAACTGTATTTTCTCTTTGGTTTTGGCTTCTAGTTTTCATAACCCTGATCCAGTCCTTTTGCCCTTTTGCTCCTTATAGGTAGCTTACAGGAGCTTATACAACCGTTTCCCTAGAAAACACATCTTCAGCAGTAATTAAGTTCTAATAACATGCTAGAGATACAGACAAATTAGCAGCTTTGGCACTCAGAGGGAGGCATAACACAGCTACTCCATTTATTCATGTAGCACATCTGTGTCATCAGCCATAAAAGGTAAGAATTTTCTCTCTCTCCTTTCACTTCACCTTTTTCATGCAGCTAACACTGTTTCACTTGAGGAAACCTTTTTTTTCCCCTCCCCCTCTGAAAGTTTGTGAGATTTCCAAAAATAAATTCTAAATTGAAACCAAAAGTGTCAAAACAAGCTTCAAAAGTTGGTATTTTCTAAAGATATCAAAACAAATGCCGCTTAAAGAGTAACTTGCCACCTTTAAGTGACTTCTAATCAAAAGACTTCGTGAGCCAAGCAAATTAAAACTGTGGCTTTTACTAAGGCAAACTTTTTGACAATTTCATACCTTTGCAGGGAGAAAATAGAGTCTGTAAAGAAAGTATGTCAATGTGTCTCAGCTTGGAAAGAACTGAATCACAGTCACAGGATGTCAGGTGTTAGAAGGGGCTTCCAGAGTCCAACCCCTCCCTCTGCCAGAGCAGGATCACCTAGGGCAGGCTGCACAGCTACTCATCCACGCTGGTTTTGAAAGTCTCTGGAGAAGGAGACACCACAACCTCTCAGGGCAACCTGTTCTAGTGCTCCATCACCCTCACCATAAAGTGTCTTCTCATGTTGAAGGGGAACTTCCTGTGTATTTTTGTTCCTTGTCCTATCACTGAGCACCACCAAAAAAAGCCTGGCACCTTCACCTTGATACTCACCCCTCAGATACTTATAGACATTGATAAAACCACAGAAGGATTTCTCTGTGAGGTTTCGTGGGTTGGATTGGTTGATGGGTTGGACGCGATGATCTTGAAGGTCTCTTTCAACCTGGTGTATTGTATTGTATTGTGTAAGATCTCATCTCAGCCTTTTCTTCTCAAGACTAAACAGCCCCAGGTCGCTCAATCTTTAGAGGAACAGCCATCCCTTTTTCTCTTGTCCATAGTGGCCTCCAAATCAGCAACAGCTCAAGGCTTGACTAAATGATGTCCAAGAGCCAATATTCTAATAATCTTTCACATAGCACATGCTGGCAGGGTCAGCCCTAGATTTTGTGTCTGTTCACTGGAGCTGAGACACTTTGTACCCGTTTATGTCCCAGTGAGGCAGCTCTCAAAATGGGCATACTGCTGGCCTTGCTTTCCTTTCATTTCCTCCTAGAGAGACTTAATAATTGGCCACAGAGGATTTCAGGGTCACTTGTATCGGGAAGGGACTAGAATGAGAGTTTGGGGAGCTGCAGGTAGTTTCAATGTCCTACTACCAATCAATTTGTCAAGGTGGGAGAGTCAGCACTTGATAGTGTCTGTCCTCATTCTTTTCCTTTATGTGAGACTTTGCTTTACATGCAACTCAGATTCCAAATCTGTTCATAAAGGAAGACTTCTGCCCTTCTAAAATTATCTGACAAATTATCTGATTCTTTTATTCTATGTTCTGTTCCTCAGACATAACCATGGTACCCTTATTTGGGCAAAATTTCTCCTGTGGTTTTCTGAAAGAGATTGAGAGAACAGGACCAAGCCTCCTGCTAAGATGATGGCTTCCCTTATGAATATTATTGCATGACTAAGGCTATCCTTTTGCAGCTAAAGCTTCTGACAGACATGCAGCGGCATTTTAAAGTTGGATGGCCGAGCTGTTCACTCCCTGAACTGCCCACCCCACCTCTGTGGGGGACATAGCTAGCCTCAGGACAGCATCATCTAAGCTGCTCACAACTCAGCCACTGTTGTCAGCTGGTCATGTAAGGTAAACCAGCTCTGATTTCAGTTTATCTTAGCGTAGTGCACAGATCACTGTGGCAATTCAAACACTCCTTTTCAGGCGGTCCCTAACTCATGGGCAGCACCAGCCAGGAGACAGGGAGGGCAGGCAGCTATAGGCTATCTTCAGACATCTGATTTTAATTTACTGCAGGGAGCTGGGCAGAGTTCTCATTTCCATGTACTTGAATTTGTGAGTAGGTCAAATTTCCAAAAACACTAAGTGGCTCAGGAGCATAACTACAGTAAAAAATTAATCAGCCTGGTGAGCGTAAGTCACTTTGGGACAGCTAAGAATTTCACTGATCACAGTCAGAGCACTTTTAATATCCTCCTCTGTTTGCCTTCTAGCATAAGGACACTTTGTTTTATTTATGTTTCATTTATAATGAAAAAACACCCAATATTTCATGTTGGCAAGATAGTGCTTGTATCCAGTGGCAAGCAGCACAATGAAATCGCTAACAGGACAATGTTTTCCTTTCTTCTAGAGGGGAAAAGCAGGATATCCCAAATAAGTGACACACTTTTATTTGCACTCTCCCCGTTATGAAATCCACCAGCTGACTTTCAGACAGAGGCAACCCCAGCCCTCATACAACCTCAGCAAAAGCAGTGGTAGTATTATCAGTGTTGAATTCAGTTCTGTGTATCTCAATGCAAATGTATTTACATAACACGTGCACAGGGCAAAACCACAGACCTACACTCCCGGTGTGTGACAAATAAGGTTAGCATGATGATCAGAGGTTAGGATGATCAGAGGGCTGGAGCACCTCTCCTGTGAGGACAGACTGAAGGAGTTGGGGCTATTCAGTCTGGAGAAGAGAAGGCTCCGAGGTGACCTCATTGTGGCCTTCCAGTATCTGAAGGTGGTCTACAGGAAGGCTGGGGAGGGACCTCTCAGGATCTCAGGTAGTGATAAGACTAGGGGGAACGGAATGAAGCTGGAAATAGGGAGATTCAGGCTGGATGTGAGGAAGAGGTTCTTCACCATGAGAGTGGTGAAGCCATGGAATGGGTTGTCCAGGGAGGTGGTTGAGGCCCCGTCCCTGGAGGTGTTTAAGCCCAGGCTGGACGAGGTTCTGGCCAGCCTGATCTAGTGTAGGGTGCCCCTGCCCATGGCATGGGGGTTGGAACTAGATGATCCTTGTGGTCCCTTCCAACCCTGACTGATTCTATGATTCTATGATTCTATGATTAAAGAGGAAAAAATAAAATAAAAAGAAGAAGAAGAAGACAGCAAAGAAGCTGCATAAAACCACATCCTGTATTGAGTGAATGTCCTGAAATCCATTGCACTGTCAGCTAGGAATAATGGAAAGCAACCCACTTAAAGAGGTCACTTAATAAACTGATGTCCCCCACCTCTGAACAGAATCACAGAATTTCAAGTGCTGGAAGGGACCTCGAAAGATCATCTAGTCCTATCCCCCTGCCAGAGCAGGATCACCTACACCAGATTACACAGGAACAAAGAGTGCTCAGAGAAAGACAGCAAAAATGTCAAACACAGAAACCAGCAAAGCAGTAAGGAATATTTTTCTCCTCCATTATTGTGCATTAGTTCCATGTTTAAAGTCTTGCTGTGCTCCACAGCAATGCAAAGCTCGTCTAAGTATCCCAGGAAATGTCTTTTAATCTTAGGGCAAAGGGGAGAGGAAAAGACAAACTGTACATGGACCTTAACATTAATGCTTGAACCCTTCCCTCTATCTTTCCACTGCTTGCTTTGTTTCGAGTGTGTGGTCCATGACACAAATTCACTTCATTGTTAGATCAAAGGAGGCATTTTAGCTTACAGCCCACAGGCATGTGGTTTGCAGACAAATTATTCCCAGTTTCTACTTCTATACTTTAAAAGTGTTAAGAATACAGAGTGAAAGCTAAAAATAGTTTGCTGTGCATGCTGTATAAATACAAATAATGAGGGCTCCCTTCATTTAGCCCTCTGCAAATCTTGAGCCTTTAATAGCAGAGACGAATGGCTTGGCCTTCACGTGAAGTTTATCAGCCTTGATGAGACTGAAGAGAAATTCGTTCTGATGAAACGTCTGTAAGGGATCCTTGGTAAAGTGAATCCAGTGGCGCTCCACTCATTTCCTACTGAACTGTAGCTGACCCCTTCCTACCCTTTCACAAACTGGCAACCTTCAAAAAAACCCAGTTCTCCTAAGTCAAAGCAGAGATTTGTCAAACAGTCTGACCTACAGAAGGGATTTTGGTGTCAGCTCTTCTAATGCTCTCACGGGGAGAATAAGCATGTAGAGTAGAATTCCTCACCTTGCACAGCAAGCAGGAGAGAGATCCTGCCGTTCAAACACAAATCTTTTAATTCCTTTGTCACTGTGACCTTTGGAGGAGAATCTGCAGCTCTTTTGATCTTAAAAGGGGACATAACCCTCATGATTCCCAAACTCTGCAGAAAAACATAAACATTTTGAGTCACATTAATGTAATCTAGAGGAGGTTTTCAGTCTTGCCATCTGCTCCAGAGTGAGTCACCTTTGGCTCCCTTCTCAGTCAATGGAGAGAGCATAGTATTTCTAATATCATATTTGTCTCATGTTAACACAGAGATGTGAATTAAATCACATGGATCATGACCTAAATGTGACTCTTCCTCTTCACACAGCTATAAAAGCAACAAAAAATGATGACTCAGGATGCAGACTTCTACCTGTAAACATCCAAACTTAATTTTTTCAGCCCAAAACTGTGACTGGATTTCATTCTGTTTCAGAAGAAAAGTGGTAAACCTCATATGTATTCTCCTTATCACCAAAGTACAAGAGCCAGTAGTGAATAGAAACATGCCACCTCTTAGGTGAAAAAGTCACCCAGAGGGTAAAGGGATTTTGCAATTCCATTCCCAAGGCCTGAACATGAGGGCTTTGTGGTCTTGGGTTTACACCATCACACCTACCAACTCCACCATTTCTTGGAGACAAGTGGACAAACTGACAGTATAATAGACAGGACCATCCCTAGGGGATCATATTCAGTCATTATCAATCTGTTAGGGATTGACAATGCACTGTTTTGTTGCATCACTTTTCCAAGTGCTCCCAGGCAAAAACACATCCAGAAGGGCTGGATAGGCAGCAACTCAGAAACCTACACAGACAATGCAGTGCCACATTAGCAAAGTCATAACATTTCCCTCGTCTTTTGTATCCTCCATGTAATTTATTCAAGGAAATACTGACCACAAAACAGACAGGGTGTGCTCAGTCCCTCCTTGGCTTTGAGAGTTTTGCTTTATATTGTATATGATGTAGACTGTAACTCTCAGCACACAGTACAATCCCTCAGAACTACTTCTTGTGAACAGATCTTACATAGTCTGGACCACCAAAGTGACTAGGACTACTGAAGGAATCACTGCAAAGACAGCAAGCAAGCTCCCTCATTGTATGCCAGCTTACTTGTTGTGCTTTGCCAGTTAGTCAAGAGGGATTTATGCATTGTTGATGAAGAGCAGCCTTAACTAGTAAGTCTGGCATAATATGAACAAGCAGCTGTTTATAGCTAGAAAGAAAACCCAAAATGTTTCCTAATAGCAACCCCTTAAAGAACATTCTCAACTCATTTTAAACCAGACAGAACCATATTTTTTTTTTCCTTTACACCTAAACCCCTACATCTAGACAATAGGTCTCTTCCAACCTGCTCTGGTCTATTCTATTCTATTCTATTCTATTCTATTCTATTCTATTCTATTCTATTCTATTCTATTCTATTCTATTCTATTCCATTCTATTCCATTCTATTCCATTCTATTCCATTCTATTCCATATTTGCCCTAATGGCTTCCACTGGTTGGTACAATAAAAACATTACAGTTGTATGAGTTCTTAAACTAAAATACTGCTTTATACAGTTGTAGGACCACAAAGCAATCTAGCTCTCCAGCCTTGCCTGCAGCAAGATAGATGAAGTGGCAGTTACTCCCATGCCTTCAATTATGCTTGTGTCTGCTTTCCACAAAATAATGATGTAAAAGTAAATGTACTATAAAAGCCCATATGTAAGTTCATTGACAGGAGTAGCTGCAAATCCTTTCCCCAACTGCAGCAGCGTAACACTTTTCACATAGCTGTCCTTGCACAGTGCACATTTACCCACACTTTACAGATGAGAAAGCAAGGCATGGCAAAGTGAAGCAAAATGATCTCCCAAGGTCAAACAGGAAATGTTCAACAAAGCCAGGAACTGATCTGCTGATTCCTAAGTGCCAGGTTAGCACCTTTCTTCACGGCTAGCTCTGATTTCTTACAGTGCTGCCACTACAACACTTAAGCCTTGATCTTTGAATCCTTAGTGGATGAAAAGCAATATGTACTATTATCTCCATTTTGAAAATGCAAGACCAGAAGAGGAAACCTGGAGCAGAAGGTAAACGTTTCAGAGGGCTTATCACCACACCTATCACTGAAGAAATGCTGAGGCTAGGACTCAGCATGATCTGTACCTCTGACAATGAAAGGGAAAAAAACACTGCAAGAAGGATGGTAGAGTCCAGCAATATCTGTTGTCGATGCACAGCCATCTTGCCCATGTAGCTCAGCTCACTGACAAGTATAAACAGTGATCATCTGCTAACAGTTAGCTCTGTCTAGACATAGTGTGCTCTTCATTAGCTAATTGCTCACACCTCTTACCATAGGCTGCAAGACAGCAAAAGAAACAGAGGCAGAATGTGTATCCATGCAGCACAACTGACTCAGTAAATGAACAGCAGGCTTTTCACCCTCCATTATTAACCTGCCATCCAACTCAGGAGTTGAGTAACCTCCATTAAGACCTGAAAGTCATCACTTCAAAGCCTTACACAAGTGTCTGGATCACTCATTTCACGTGTGTAGAATTTGCTGGGCTTGGACAACTTAGGTGTCCTTCCCGACTCAGAACCTGTCTGCTTTTGCAGGGAAAGTAGGGTGAAAGGGGAACAGGACTCCAAAGCTCATGCTAAATGTGGTAAGAAAGGGTCTTCAGAGGGTTTTTTTCTATTTATCAAAATGCTGTGTGTATTTCATAATTGAACTTCACTGTGCTTTTTATCCTAGAAATTAAAGAAGCATTGCATAAGTCTAGCTCTTCTGAAACGTTGCAGAGGCAGGATCACAACTTGCAGAATTATTCCTCTTTAGACAGGAACTTGGTTGTATGGAGTGGACTGTGACTAAAGTCAGTCAGAAATGTCTCAGTTGGAATAACTGGGGTTTTTGGGAGAACAAAAGCATTTCATGGGAACATACCTGAAGCATGGAACTTGAATTCAAATCTTCGAGAGCTTACAAGGTACTACTTACCCTGGAGAAAGATTTTTCTTACAGTTGCCTGGTAACTGTAAAAAACTTCTGTTTATATAACAAACAAAGCACTTTGTTTACATAATTAAGTGTGGGGAGACCTTATTAGCCAGCAGTCACAAGACTGACTTGCAGCCTTTGCTGGGTTTGACTGCTGAGTGCAGAGAGGCCGGTTCCTGCTCCCCATTTCATTGCTGGCCATGCCAGCTTTCTGTCCTTGTCACAGGAGCAGTAAGTGCAATACATGTTGGCTGCTCAGCCACCAGAGTTTATTAAATACTTTCCTAGAATAATAAGGAAAATACTCTATAAGGCTGCATGACTTCGTAACGGGGACGTAGGAAGTTTCATTGCCATTGGTTGTGACAAGTTTTAATAGTTTCAGGCCACTTTGAAAGGAAAACAACTGCAGCAAGTACGACTGGAATAATGCATTAGGGAAATAGAGTGAGACTCCTCACCCACCCATGGAAAGCCACAGAAAATTAGGACCAGGCACAATCTGACTGGCTCACACAGACACTGTCACAGCAACTAACTGCCTGACTTCTGCTATTTCTACACCAATTGCCTGACCAGCCAGTGCAATCCTAAAGCATGCCTCACACCATATTTTCATGGCAAATGCCTCTGAATTGTCCTTTTCAAGAGCCGTGCTTTGCATGAGGCAGTGCACAGTTAACTGATCCTCAGTCAGGCCTGAAAACCACTTCAAGGCTCTGTACAAGTGCTTGTATCTTCACTGCTTCTACATTCACCATGTGCATCTCTTAAAATACATCCTCCCTCAAAATGAAATACTGCAGCACTTTTAGGCTTTGACTAGAATAAACCATACATGCCATAACTCTCTTGCTCCTAGCTTTCTGCTTTGCCATGTAGCTCGCCTCTTTCTCTGCCCATCTATGGCTGCTGCACCTTCCGCTTGTTGAGATTAACATACCGCATTTGAGTGAGTTATGTATGTGTCAACTCAACATACTGCACATGCATTGTATGCATACAATACACATTGTGTGTGCCTGCAGTTGAGAGAGATATAGGGAAATGTGCACTGCTTCTGATCAGGAAAATATCACACTGCAAAGTTATTTTTCTACTTCAACATACCTATAATTAAGCCAAGTGATTCATTGTATGAGAACCAAGGAACTTAAATGGTGCATTATTTTCAGCTCTTTGATGTGAGTGTCAATTTTGCTGGCTTAAATATTGTAGAGGCTAGGCTCACATTATCATAATTTCCATTTTATTTGATCTTTGTTTTAGGGTGTTTTCTGAAAAGAAAAATGGGAAGGGGAGGGGAGGAGGGAGGGGAGGGGAGGGGAGGAGGGGAGGGGAGGGGGAAGGGAGGGAGGGAAGGGGAGGGAAGGGAAGGGAAGGGAAGGAAGGGAAGGGAAGGGAAGGAAGGAAGGGAAGGGAAGGAAGGAAGGAAAGGAAGGGAAGGGAAGGGAAGGGAAGGGAAGGGAAGGGAAGGAAGGGAAGGGAAGGGAAGGGAAGGAAGGGAAGGAAGGAAGGAAGGAAGGAAGGGAAGGAAGGGAAGGGAAGGAAGGGAAGGGAAGGGAAGGGAAGGAAGGGAAGGAAGGAAGGAAAGGAAGGAAGGGAAGGAAGGAAGGAAGGAAGGGAAGGAAGGAAGGAAGGAAGGAAGGGAAGGGAAGGAAGGGAAGGGAAGGGAAGGGAAGGGAAGGAAGGGAAGGGAAGGGAAGGAAAGGGAAGGGAAGGGAAGGAAGGAAGGGAAGGTTTGGGGAAGGGAAGGGGAAGGGAAGGAAGGTTTGGGAAGGGGAAGGTTTGGGAAGGGAAGGGAAGGAAGGTTTGGGAAGGGAAGGGAAGGAAGGAAGGGAAGGGAAGGAAGGGAAGGGAAGGGAAGGAAAGGAAGGGAAGGGAAGGAAGGGAAGGGAAGGGAAGGAAGGGAAGGAAGGAAGGGAAGGGAAGGAAGGAAGGAAGGAAGGGGAAGGAAGGAAGGGAAGGGAAGGGAAGGGAAGGAAGGGAAGGGAAGGAAGGAAGGAAGGGAAGGGAAGGGAAGGAAGGAAGGAAGGGAAGGGAAGGGAAGGAAGGGAAGGGAAGGGGAAGGGAAGGGAAGGGAAGGTTTGGGAAGGGAAGGTTTGGGAAGGGAAGGGAAGGGAAAGGTTTGGGAAGGGAAGGGAAGGTTTGGGAAGGTTTGGGAAGGTTTGGGAAGGTTTGGGAAGGGGAAGGGAAGGGAAGGTTTGGGAAGGGAAGGTTTGGGAAGGAAGGGAAGGAAAGGTTAGGAAGGGAAGGTTAGGAAGGAAGGGAAGGGAAGGGAAGGGAAGGGAAGGAAGGAAGGGAAGGAAGGGAAGGGAAGGAAGGGAAGGGAAGGAAGGGAAGGGAAGGAAGGAAGGGAAGGAAGGGAAGGAAGGGAAGGGAAGGGAAGGAAGGGAAGGGAAGGAAGGTTTGGGATGGGAAGGTTTGGGAAGGTTTGGAAGGGAAGGGAAGGAAGGAGGGAAGGAAGGGAAGGGAAGGTTTGGGAAGGAAGGAAGGTTTGGGAAGGAAGGTTTGGGAAGGGAAGGGAAGGTTTGGGAAGGTTTGGGAAGGTTTGGGAAGGAAGGTTTGGGAAGGGAAGGTTTGGGAAGGTTTGGGAAGGGAGGGAAGGGGGAAGGAAGGTTTGGGAAGGGAAGGAAGGAAGGTTTGGAAAGGAAGGAAGGGAAGGTTTGGGAAGGGAAGGGAAGGGAAGGTTAGGGAAGGGAAGGAAGGGAAGGAAGGGAAGGGAAGGAAGGAAGGAAGGGAAGGGAAGGAAGGAAGGGAAGGAAGGAAGGAAGGGAAGGAAGGAAGGGAAGGGAAGGAAGGGAAGGGAAGGGAAGGGAAGGAAGGAAGGGAAGGGAAGGGAAGGAAGGGAAGGGAAGGGAAGGTTTGGGAAGGGAAGGTTTGGGAAGGGAAGGAAGGTTTGGGAAGGGAAGGGAAGGGGACGTTTGGGAACGGAAGGGAAGGTTTGGGAAGGGAAGGTTTGGGAAGGTTTGGGAAGGGAAGGTTTGGGAAGGTTTGGGAAGGAAAGGGAAGGTTTGGGAAGGGAAGGTTTGGGAAGGTTTGGGAAGGTTTGGGAAGGTTTGGGAAGGTTTGGGAAGGTTTGGGAAGGTTTGGGAAGGAAGGGAAGGGAAGGAAGGGAAGGAAGGAAGGGAAGGGAAGGGAAGGAAGGGAAGGGAAGGGAAGGGAAGGGAAGGAAGGAAGGGAAGGGAAGGGAAGGGAAGGAAGGGAAGGGAAGGTTTGGGAAGGGAAGGTTTGGGAAGGTTTGGGAAGGTTTGGGAAGGGAAGGGAAGGGAAGGAAGGGAAGGGAAGGGAAGGGAAGGGAAGGGAAGGGAAGGAAGGGAAGGGAAGGAAGGGAAGGTTTGGGAAGGGAAGGTTTGGGAAGGGAAGGGAAGGGAAGGGAAGGGAAGGGAAGGGAAAGGAAGGGAAGGAAGGGAAGGAAGGGAAGGGAAGGGAAGGGAAGGGAAGGGAAGGGAAGGGAAGGTTTGGGAAGGGAAGGGAAGGGAAGGGAAGGGAAGGGAAGGGAAGGGAAGGGAAGGGAAGGGAAGGGAAGGGAAGGGAAGGGGAGGGTGAATTGTTTTGGTGCAACTTTTCTTATGGTAGATATCTCCCCAATGGAATTGGTTAGAATTAACTTCGTTCTCGTTTTTACACACAGTGGTGACTTATTTACATTTTACTGCATTTCTTCTCAAGATCTGCGTAACAGTTTTAAAGGCATAGCCTAAAACTACCACAGTCTGCACTGTCAGTTTATGTGGCTACAGTGAAAAATGCTATTTCTGCGTTTTCACCAACAAAGTTAGCGACAGGTTTTTAAAAGGGTGGCCCTGGGTGGACTGGTGTGGTTTGGAAAGACAGAGATACTTGGTTTGAGATTAAATTTTATGGCAGGCTTTTTGCAACTATCTCTCTGCTGATTTGTAATCAGAAACCAGCAAACAATAAAACCATCTGGAATGTGTTAATGTTCCAGATTATATTAAAACATTCTCAATATAGTGCCAGGGCTCCTTACCAGCACTAGAATGATTTTAATAACTGATGATCCTGTGTTGTGTAACTCTTTCTTTTGAGACTCCTTCTCACTTTCATGGCTTTCCACTTTGAAGAAGAAATTCTTCCTGGAGTTAGCCAAACAGTAGTCACCAGTTTGCATTTCTGAGGTATAGTACTGAAAGGCACACTGCTTATCATTAGTCTAATTTGCTGGCTTCTTTTAATTGCCTGAAGAAACTTAAACAAACAAACAAACTAAGAGAAAAACCAAAACAAACAAATTAGTTAACTGGAACACCTCCACACCACTTAGAATACGATTAGTTTACCATTTACCCTAGGTTAGGCTAACCTAGGTTAGTTTGCCCTGGTGCTGAGATTAAGACAAATGGCTAGTCTCACTAAACTCTGGTTTGTTCAGTGAAACCTTAATTTTCTATTTAGACACACCACTTAACAAGAATGCTGCCACAGGACACTGGCAGTAAACACTGCTTCATTAGCATGTAGTTGAGAGTGTGTGGTGCTGTCAGAGCGTGCTGTCAGGAAGTGGTGGTCATTAGCATTCCACTGGAAATCACATTTATTTTGATATAATTGAAATCTCTTGTCCTGCACTTCAGCTTCACAGTGGATAATTAGACACTGAGCCTTACAATTTAAATAACTTTTTAATTTATGTGCTGGGCTTGCTTTTTATTTGCTGGGTGACATTTCTATTACAGCTCCAACTTACTCTTGTAGTTAGAACTTTTCTTTTTCCTTTCCCCCCCCCCCCCTTAGACTTCAGAAGTTAGATTGTTACAATTAATGTCCAATTAGATCCGTAGCAAAACTGTCACACAGCACAAGATTGAATCATGAGTCAAGATACACAGCAAGGCTAGTGGTTCAGAAGTGCAAAGCAATGTCTTTGGCTCTACTAAAGCAGTAAGAAATCCTTTTATCACCCAAAGGCAGGAGATGCTCAGACTGAGAGAACTGCTTATGAATGAGGCGAAGCTGTGGATAGAGAGGGCACTGGTGACCTAAACTGCACGCACATTGCCTTCAACACATGTTCTCCTTGATACACAGGCTGCAGCTTCATCTCTAAAGCAAAAAGGTCATGCCAAAACTTCACGTTGGGAGGAATAAGACACTTGCTGTTGTCGGGTGCTTGCTAGGCAGTTCTAAACACAAAATAAAAGACAGGTGACATCTGGTCTGACTTTGCTAGTCTCTTTTCTCTCCCCTAGCAGAAATCAGAGCCATTCTCCCTGTGTAAGTTTCTCCTCTGTTCTTGGAAATGAAGAATTCACTCCTTCAGTGAGACTTTTCCTATAACTTTTCCTCAAAGGCTTCTGCATCCAACTTTCTGCACTGTCCTCCGGTGTAACGTTGGAGCACAAATAATTGCAATACCTCTGCTACAAGCCTTCTGGTAGTTTCTTCTGCTGATGGAAAAAAACTTGAACCACCTCAGAAGAAGAAACCCACCTCAGGCAGTTTTTCTTACCCCTCATTTTCATAGCCAAGATTTCTATCTGCAATTAAGCAGCTTTCTCCTCTGATGTTAGGATGGAAATTATCCTAGTTGTAACATGTTGGGTTAAAGATAGCACGCTACAAATGGAGTGTTCTGTGTTTAATGTTTGAGGATGCTTACATTTTCTATTTTTATTCAATTTTAAAGGAAAAAACACATTTTTATTTCCCCTTAACTCCCCCCCCCCCCCCCCGATATGATTAATGTTGCTCAGTTTTCCTACTCCCATGGCCTGGGGACATTCTGCAAAATGAAAATAAATTAATAACTTCACACTGCAGAGGTGAGTGAAAATGACATATTTGTTAAGATTAGTGCAGATCAGATGAGACCAGCCACTGCTGAGAGAACACAAAGTCATTTGAAGCCTTTGAAATGCTCATTGACTGGATTTGGGGGGGGGGGGGGAAGGAAAAAAAACCCTGCAAACCCAGCATTTGCTGTTTACAACAGAAGCAGCTGGATGCTTGAAAATCTGGTCTTTCATTTGTGTGCTTTAGGCCTTTTTCTAAACAGAGATTTTACTCTGGCTTTGTTAAAGTAACCTCAGGGCTTATCTACATGGTTATGTTTGTGAGGAATAAGCTAGGGTATGAATTTTTAAGTGTCACAGCTGGCTCCCACAGAGAGGATACTCTGGGCTGCCTTGCTGTAGTTAAGGTTCATCTGTCACAGTATCACAGTATTACCAAGGTTGGAAGAGACCTCGAAGATCATCGAGTCCAACCTGTAACCACAAACCTCACGACTAGACCATGGCACCAAGTGCCACATCCAGTCCCCTCTTGAACACCTCCAGGGATGGCGACTCAACCACCTCCCCGGGCAGCACATTCCAATGGCGAATCACTCTCTCGGTGAAGAACTTTCTCCTCACCTCCAGCCTAAACTTCCCCTGGCGCAGCTTGAGACTGTGTCCCCTTGTTCTGGTGCTGGTTGCTAGAGAGAAGAGGCCAACCCCTTCCTGGCTACAACCACGTTTCAGGTAGTTGTAGAGAGCAATGAGGTCACCCCTGAGCCTCCTCTTCTCCAGGCTAAACAACCCCAGCTCCCTCAGGACCAACAGAAGAACACGTTCTTTCTCTATTTTGCACCTATGTGGCCAATTCTTACTGAAAACTTCCTGTTCCTTGATTATTACTTTTTTTTGTGTGTCTCTATTTCTCAGCTATTGAAATTGGTTTGTTATCTCTCCCTACAAACTTTGTGTTCATTATTATCTGGAATATTTCAGGCTTCACCACCCTATTATGACAATATTACACCAAGCTGGTTTTGGCTTCTGAGGCAGCTTGTGTGCCTCTATATGCATATGTTGTATATTAAAAAAGGAAAGGATTCAAAAATTACTTCCCCCAGGTGTGATAAAGAAATGTGTAACTCAGATGTGAAACTCTTTTAAAGTCTACTTCTTGAGCATATCTGGCCTGCTGAGGACTGACCCCTGAAGTGAAGAAACAGAGACCAAACTGATTAAATGTTCCCAGTTCTTCTCCTGCAGAGCTTAATGGAAATTGTGACATTCACAATCATTGACAGTGCTAAGCTCCTTTAGGTGACTCTCCTCTCCTCTCCTCTCCTCTCCTCTCCTCTCCTCTCCTCTCCTCTCCTCTCCTCTCCTCTCCTCTCCTCTCCTCTCCTCTCCTCTCCTCTCCTCTCCTCTCCTCTCCTCTCCTCTCCTCTCCTCTCTCCTCTCCGAACCTCTCCGAACCTCTCCGAACCTCTCCTCTCCTCTCCGAACCTCTCCTCTCTCCGAACCTCTCCTCTCCTCTCCGAACCTCTCCTCTCCTCTCCGAACCTCTCCTCTCCTCTCCGAACCTCTCCTCTCCAAACCTCTCCTCTCCTCTCCGAACCTCTCCTCTCCTCTCCGAACCTCTCCTCTCCTCTCCTCTCCGTCCTCTGTTGTCTAATCCTGAAATTCAGCAACTCATTCTCTTCATTCAAATATTTGAGCAAGCAAATAATTATTTGTCTTATTCCCTGTGTCAGTACAGTGACATCTCTTCTCTTTCCTTCCCAATGCTTCATTTTCTTCGGATGTCAACCCTGTTTCCTTCTACCAACACAACAACAGCCAACTTCCACTGCTGGTTCACCCACCAAGGTACAATTACACTCCAGTGCTTATCAATCAGTACATTTGTGCTGCTGCTTTTCTTCTGATGCATTTCCAGCTTTCACAAGTGTGAATAAGCGGGGCAGAAGCACTCTGATGACAGCCAGAGGAGCTCCACAGCCGTTTATGGCAAGGCTGCTTCTCTGCAATTCTTGTGTATGCCTGCAGAAACTCAGTCTGCAGAAACAAAAGCCTGATCACACCTTTGTAAACCATGCAGGTTCCAAGGAGGGCTGATGGTGGTGGGCAACATTTCTGCCCAGGGGAAGACTTGAACTTCCAATTTTGATTGCAGAGAGCTTTGATTGACTTGCCATCTACATCTGCTGCTCCCAGCTAGCTTTGAAACAGCATCTAATGCGTGAAAGATTATAACAGCCCTCCAGACACCTAATCTTTTGCAATCTATCCTACCTTTTCCACTTTAAAAACCCATCCCAAATCACTGGAGAGCACATGGCTCATTCTGCACACAAACCTAAAGGTTTAATGAAAACTGAGCTATTCAGCAACAGCAGAAAATAAAACTTTACAGCTTCTACTTCTTTGATCAAAAATTGCTGCCTGTACTTCTTGCTGGGGGAGAAAAGGAGGGGAAAAAAGAGAGCATCAGTTATTATGGAGGTGAGTGCTCCACCTTTTTTTGTTCATGCAGTGGGGCACAGCCTGTTAGGTTATGTGATGAAAGCCCTCTGCACACCTGCATATGAGCACAATGGCTACTAGGTACCTACCTCATACAGGTTCCCCATCCTGTTTGGCCAGAGAGAGGATCAGGATGAGGCCACTGGAGATGTCTGGATTTGTGTGACTGCTCTGTGTGTTTTCCTGTGCTGATCCACGTGGCTGGATGTGTGTACCTGTGGTGTATGTGTGTGTTTGAGTGCATGTGTTCACTGGTGCTCAGTCTTGCTGCTGGCCAGACCCAGGGGCATTGAGCTGTGGTAGCCTTGCTTCTGTCGGGCTGCTGGATCTGGCCCTATTTCCCTAAAACAATGCACACCCCCTCTAGCTTCCAGAAAAATCAGTCATGATCAAAGACACATTCTCCCTTCTCTTCCCCTTCCTTGGTTTGCTCTGTGTTCAAATTTTTCAGTCCTGATATGATCATAATGTGCTCCTCAGTTACCTATTAACTTTCCTGTGCTATCTCCATTGCAGTTTCCAAATCAAATTTCCCAGCATTTTAAAGAGGGCACAAACTGCATATGGTTCCTGAAATGATTTTTGCCTTCATTTTGTTGCTTGCAAATTAGCTTTCCCAAGAACAGCTGATGAAGAAGAGTTGGTTTTATTCCACTGAAGACTGATACAAACTCTGCACCAAGCTGCTGAGAGGAAAAGATGCTTATGTTCTAGTGGGACAAGGAAGTGGGGAAGGTTACCACAATCCCTCAACTACCTTTCTTTTTCCTAGGCTCTGACCTTTGTTCCCCAGGTTCTGAAGGGGACCTTTTATGTTACCCTAACGCAGTTTCCCACCTGAAGCACTTTTAAAGTGAAGTGAAATGACCTAGGCAGATACTGTTGCAGCTGAAAACTTCCACTTTAACAGGGTGGGGTTGTTTCATAGGAATGCTTTTCTGACACAAGTCCTCAAAACTGTGCTTCAGGCCTGCTCATGGCATTTTCCCATGTATTTTCCCTTTGTTCCTCTGCTCCTGTGACCGGTTTAGGCTGTGCCTTTAAGAAAGGGACACTTTCTGAACACTCTGGGCGAATGTTTTGATATTAGAATGAAAACAATGATATGCTAATTCAATTTCATTGGTGAGACCCAGTTGCAGTTTTTTTTTGTTTAGTCTTTCAGTCGGGGAGTCAGTCAGGCAGTCGTTTTCTTCTTCCCCCTGTGCTGTGAGCTGGCTCGTTTCTCTCTACGATTCCTCTCTAACCAGATAAGAAAACTAACTTTTTGCATTCGCTTTGAGCTTTAACAAAGTTTTCCCCTTTTAATTACCTTCCTTTCTCTCTCTCTCTAACCCTTTTGGAAAAAAGGGGAGGTAGGGAGGGAGAAGGGAGGGACAGGCCGAACCCCCCTGGCCGCAGGGGGGGGTTGGGGAAAGGTTTCCTGTATTACATACATTGCTGTGTATTTCTGTATATATTGTAAATATTGTATATTTTTGTACATATTCACTGCATTCCATATCTGCTTGTAAAATACAGCTTTCATCTGCTTCTCCGGCTGAGTTAGCTGTGGAATTCTTCTGTGTGTGGGGGAACCTTCCTACTCCACCACAGCTCCACAACAGTCTCCACCCAAGTCAGCTCTCTCACTTCCTTCCCTCCGGGATTTGTTTAGGGATTAGGTGACCTGGGGCCCATGCTTTCTTTTATGCCTTTTGTCACTGAGTTGGAGCAGTAAAAGTGGCTATTTTCAGTAAAAGTATCCTAGTCTAGGAGGTTTTAAACAGGTTTTTCTCATTCCCACTTCCACCCCACTCTTCTGTTGTAAAGACTCATAGACTTACTAGAGCAAGTCTGTAGTGATGCAGAGCTCAACAGCGTTCTGATGTGTACCTACAGCTATGAAAATAAAACCCCAAATTGGTATTTAGCTCTTTTGAAAGTCTGGGTGAGCTGCCTGATTTAACACAAACAAGCATCATGGATTTCAAGCTTTTATTATCACCTTCAGCTCCTCCACCACTCCCTGCTTAGTTTTGATGGATTGTCTGTTACATTATGGAGCGCTACAATTTCTTCCAACCCAGATTCATTTTGCTCATGTGCTAAAATGATGTGGCATAATAGAAACCTCAATTGTTGCACTTATTGTCATTTAAATAATATTGACAGGATAAAAGCATCTGAATCCAGGCAGAAAATATATTTTATAGTTCATCAGCAGGAAACTGGATTTCATATTCTCTTCTATAACAAATAGCTTATGCCATTTTGGTAGATTTACTTTTAACTCTTCACCTGGCTGGCCTAAGATTCAGTGTAAACATGTGGGTTTTAAAATGCTGGTTTTGCACAGAAACTGCTGTTGGGCCCCTCAGTTTAGGAAAGATGTTGACTTGCTGGAAAAGAAAAGGGCAAAAAAGTTGGTGAGGGGTTTGGAACACAAGCCCTATGAGGAGAGGCTGAGGCAGCTGGGGTTGCTTAGCCTGGAGAAGAGGAGGCTCAGGGGAGACCTTATTGCTGTCTACAACTACCTGAAGGGAGGTTGTAGCCAGGAGGGGGTTGGTCTCTTCTCCTAGGCAACCAGCACCAGAAGAAGAGGACACAGTCTCAAGCTGCACCAGAGGAGGTTTAGACTGCATGTTAGGAAGAAATTCTTCATAGAAAGAGAGACTGGCCACTGGAATGTGCTGCCCAGGGAGGTGGTGGAGTAGCCATCACTGGAGGTGTTCAGAAGGAGACTTGATGGGGTGCTTGGTGCCATGGTTTAGTTGATTAGATGGTGTTGGATGATGGGTTGGACTCGATGATCTTGAAAGTCTCTTCCAGCCTGGTCTATTCTATTCTTTGCTATTCTATTCTATTCTATTCTACTTTCAAAATTTGGAGAAAAAGAGGGAATATGTAGGCCTTTCTTTTTTTCTTCTCTTTCTCTTTCACACTGACAGATTATTATATCTAATACAATATAATGTAATGTTATATAATATTTTAATATATTAATTTTCCATTTTGGTTTTGCTGATGTCATCTCTGTTTTTTCCCCAATGTTATTACTTGGTCAAGCTGTATGTGTAAACATCATTTTCTTTTATTACAAGAAACTGTGGGCAAAATGGGAGTTCTTCATGATTTAGCAATGATCTTCAGTGATTCCTTCTCTAGTTAAGTTCTACAGGGTAGGAAATGCATGTTGTTTTCTTCATTAGTCCTTTTGGAGGGATGATTGATGGGTGAAAACTGCTCTTTATGAAATTTGAATGTAACTATGGCAACTGATAACTTGGGGAAATGGGAGGGAGAGACCATCCCCCAAGCACAAGTTATTTATGTGATGACAACTGTAGTAAAGAACAGATATATCCATGAAAGTTGTGGAACACAGAACTTAAAATGGGACAAGTATTCCCTGTGCATTCCTATAACTGTCATTCATTTAATAACTGGGGAAATATGCTGCAGCTCATATTTTCCTGATGTTTTCATAATCTCTTCTGTATTCTGTGCATCCTAATTCTACAGTTAGTTATTAATTGGTGGCTTGCTGTTCAGGGAGCGCAGCGTGGCATGCATCAGGTTAACTTGGGTGATGTAGGGAAGAAAGAAAGGCAGCAAATATAAATCCTACCAATTTTACTGGGACTTATACCTCTCCTCTACACTTCATAAGTGAGCAGTGATCTGTAAAAACGGTTTCAGATGAATAGGTTTGGAAATCCATACTTCTCCTCGAAACACTACAGGAAGACTGCAGTCAAATTTGGTCTCGAGGGTAATTGATATTTACAATTCAATGGAAAGTGTGTGGGTTCTTTAGAAACCTAATTATTCTTTGCTGCTATTGTGTCCTAAAAAATCTGACAAGGAAATGGAGAAAGCAAGGATCTGGAAATTAAACAGAATGATGTATTTTCTGCCCACAGGATGGAAAAGAAAGAAAAGAAAACAAAAACCCCAACAAACAAACAAACAAAACTATATGTTTTTGATAAAGAAGTTAGATCTGAATGGATAAAACTTCTCTGAATGAAAGTCTTTTTAACTCAGATGCCTGTTCTCTAAAATGGGTATGATGATCTGTGAAAGGAGCTTGGAAAATGGAGCTCTGTTTGCACAGAACACGTTTTAAGCTGGAGACTTAACTGGAACCTAATATTCAGCTCCTCCCCTTAGACTTAATTTGCCCTCTCCATTCATGATACTAATTCTCCACATCAGTACAGCTGTGGAATAATTATGTTAAATGTGATAAAGCGCTGGGATGATTTGGATGCATGTTAGAGCTGAGCAGTCAGCACAAACAATTCTCCCTTCTCACAAGGGGTACAAGTTTTGACCACAACACTGTAACCATGATTTGGTGTGGAAATAGATTAATTGTGTACAAGGTACTGATATTATTTTCCTCCACGCTCCAAGGTCTAACAGATAAGCAATGCTCCTGTCACTCCAGCATAACTGGTATGCTGCTCCCACATAATCCTCAGGCAGGTGCTTACATCAAGGCAGAGGTCTCCAGGAATAAAATAAGGTGATTGTTCTGCATAAGAAATCTGTTTGTCAGAAAAAGGTCTGGATGGGAAGGACAGGAAAATGTGGTACACAGAGGAAGATTCTACCTCATTTATTTCATAGTAAAGTGTGAGTATACCTTTCAGTGATCCTTTTCACAGAGTGCATGTATACTTCACAGTATCACAGTATCACAGTATCGCTAAGGTTGAAAAAGACCTTGAAGATCATCGAGTCCAACCTGTAACCACAGACCCCATGACTAGACCATGGCACCAAGTGCCACATCCAATCCCCTCTTGAACACCTCCAGGGACGGTGACTCCACCACCTCCCCGGGCAGCCCATTCCAATGGCGAATCACTCTCTCGGTGAAGAGCTTTCTCCTCACCTCCAGCCTAAACTTCCCCTGGTGCAGCTTGAGACTGTGTCCCCTTGTTCTGGTGCTGGTTGTTAGAGAGAAGAGGCCAACCTCTTCCTGGCCACAACCACCCTTCAGGTAGTTGCAGAGTGCAATGAGGTCACCCCTGAGCCTCCTCTTCTCCAGGCTAAACAGCCCCAGCTCCCTTTGATGTCACTTGCTAGGAAAGTGAATTGTTGTACTGCTCAAGAGTCCAACAAGATCTTCTCAGGCTGGAGAGCTGGGTGAAGGCAAACCTCATGAAGTTTAATAAGGACAAGTGCAGGGTCCTTCATCAAGGAAGGAATAACAACAGGCACCAATACAGGTTAGAGGCTGCCCTACTGGAAAGCAGCTCCATGGAGAAAGACCTTGGAGTGCTGGTGGACAGCAAGTTCTGCATGGGACAGCAATGTGCCCTTGTGGCCAAGAGAGCCAATGGGATCCTGGGGTGCATCAAGAAAAGTGTCTATCAATGTCTGAGGGGTGGGTGTCAAGTGGAGGGGGCCAAGCTCTTTTGGTGGTGTGCAGTAATAAGACAAGGAACAGCAGTTACAAGCTGGAACATAGAAGATTTCACCTCAACATGAGGAGAAACTTCTTTACAGTGAGGGTGACAGAGCACTGGAGCAGGTTGCCCAGAGAGCTTGTGGAGTCTCCTTCTCTGGAGACTTTCCAAGCCCACCTGGATGCATTCCTGTGCAGACTACCTTAAGTGATCCTGCTTTGGCAGGGAGACTAGACTTGGTGATCCAGGTCTAAAATTCAGCTGTATGAACGCCCATATAAACATTTTTTGGTATTATACAATCATTTAAGTACTCCAAAGTCTACGGTTATAGGCTTATGCCAGCCTTTAGAAGATTAAAGGTTGTATTTCAGACTATTAATTCCACTTATTTTATTTTTGACAACTTTATTAACATGTTTTAAAAGGTGATTTTTCTCCTGTTTGGACTTTCATTGCTTCCATGTTTGGCATGTTTTGGTATGATATGTGTTAAGCAGGCACAGCAAACATTTTGATATGTGACTGAAAACAAGATCCAGGCTGGTCTGTGAAATTCCCTGCATACCACAGCTCAGACACCTGCAAGTGGATAAAGGCAGCCTTGTGTGGCAGAGCTGGGTTGCCTCCCACTCTGCCAAAGCTCTCCCATGACTGAGTGATGTGGCATGGAAGGACCTTGTGCTTTTCCCACAGTCACTTAAAAAAACATAAGCAAAGCAGGCAAGCCCCTACCCTTCTATGAAACTCTACCCCTGGTGTAATGGGAATCACTGATTCAATCTTATGAGCTCCAGAGAGATGCAGGTACCCTGACAATACCACATCAGTCTGAAGTATTCTGAACCTTCCATTCAGGCTGGATGCTTCCTTTCCAGGCATTAAAACATTTGATCTGAGCACCTAAAGTAAGCTGTCTTAACCTAGTCCAAGAAGGTAAACACTGTGGTGAAAAATTTCAGGTTTCCTTCTTATTTCCATATTTCTTGAAACCAGAATGATAAGAAAATAGAAATCAGACAGGCCAGAAATACTAGGGACAGTTATTTTGAAATAAGTTGAAAAACAGCAAGCATTAAACCCACAGTTTGAGGAGCAAACGTTTGTTTGCATAAAAATACTCTGGCACTTATAGCTCCAGAAGGCTCTCGCCATGAGCTGTGCTGCTCCTTTGTTTATGTGATGCTGAGATCCCCTTCAGCTGCTGAAGATGTGCTAAACAGAAGTCAAGGGAATGTCTGGATCTTCTTTATTAAGTGGCCCAGGAAAAAAACAATCTTGTGACCCCCACAGTGAAGAAGTTCCTCCTCATGTTGAGGTGGAACCTCCTGTGCTGTAGTTTATATCCATTGCCCCTTGTCCTATCACATGGTGCAACTGAGCAGAGCCTGTCCCACTCCTCTTGACACCCAGCCCTCAGATATTTACAAACATTTATTAAATCCCTCTCAGCCTTTGCTTCTCCTGACCCCCAGGTCTCTCAGCATCTCCTCACAGGGCAGTGCTCCAGTCCCTTCAGCATACTCAAATCAAAATCAGAAGAGCATCAGATGTGCTGCTGTTCTAGGGCAGTGTGGCATTAAATGCACTGATTAAGCTATAAAGAAGTAACTTCCTTCTACTTCCACTGGTGCCAGTGGGATCTGTGTAAAACTCATGGACAAAAACCAAAAATCACATGGAAGTCATTCTGCCCCTGTACTCAGCAGTGCTTAGGCCACACCTCGAGGACTGTGTCCAGTTCTGGGCCTCTTAGTTTAGGAAAGATGATGATTTGCTGGAAGGTGTCCAGAGAAAGGCAACAAAGCTGGGGAGGGGTCTGCAGCACAGCCCTGTGAGAAGAGGCTGGGGGAGCTGGGGTTGCTTAGCCTGCAGAAAAGGAGGCTCAGGGGAGACCTTATTGCTGTCTACAACTACCTGAAGGGAGGTTGTAGCCAGGGTGGGGGTTAGTCTCTTCTCCCAGGCAACCAGCACCAGAACAAGAGGACACACTCTCAAGATGCGCCAGGGGAGGTTTAGGCTGGATGTTAGGAAGAAGTTCTTCCGAGAAAGAGAGATTGGCCATTGGAATGGGGTGCCCAGGATGGTGGTGGAGTCACCATCACTGGAGGTGTTTAGGAAGAGACTGGATGGGGTGCTTGGTTTCATGGTTTAGTTGATTAGATGGTGTTGGATGATAGGTTGGACTCGGTGATCTCAAAGGTCTTTTCCAACCTGGTTAATTCTATTCTATTCTATTCTATTCTATTCTATTCTATTCTATTCTATTCTATTCTATTCTATTCTATTCTATTCTATTCTATCACATTCCTACATCATGTGGTGTGGAAGGTGCAAACTTCATGGATCCTTCTGAGCATGTGCCTACCCTTCATAGAGAAAGTTCATGGTGCTTTGGGAAAGAAACCAAGCAAAGTTTACAGATCAGCAACTTGTCAGCCCCAACCTCCAGCTGAAATTAAATGCAGGAAAACAAATAGAATGTTTTAAGGAAATGGAAATACCAAGTGCTGGAATTTCCTGGCTATATACAGCTGGATTTATTTCAAGCTCTGTGGACATGGAAAAAAAATATGAGCTCATACTCCCCATGCGGAAATGCGATGTTGGTAAGGGAGGAAAACAGAGTTATAGTCCCTGCTCTGTGACAACTACATGATTACCCATGCCAAAACTGAGAAAATAGTCCCAACAAGAATAGCTGCACAGACACAGGAAGGTAGCATGGGCAAGAGTATGTGCCCAGGAAGAAATACAGAAGATGCTTTCTGGGAATGCTAGGAGGGAGGGAGGCAGGGAGAAAATTAAGCCATGTGGATGCAAGCTGTGCTCTAACCCTTGCCCTGGCTGTGTGCAGTTTTCTAATATAGAAGTAGATTCTGTGACTTGCTGATTCTGGTGTGCAGTGAGGGGTCAGCTTGAATTACAACGGGGATGAAACACTGAAACAGGAAAATATCAGGTCCACAGGGTCTGTGACTGCAGCAAGGCGTTGTCAGAGAGAGGATTAGAGCAGGGACTGCTGGAAGGGGTAAGTCTGAAGGGACTAAATTCCTGGTATCTCACATTCAACACCCCAAACTGGTGGATGCTTTTGCTTTAACCTCTGCATACATGGTTCCTCCATCTGTAAAACAGATGGTCTGCTCACAGGATCTGCCTACCAAAGCCTCTTGGGTCTGACCTGCAGTGTGTTTTTGGAATTCATCTCCCAGTTTCCCCTGCTCACTGTGCTTTGGGCTGCATTCCTGAGCCATTCTGGGGCACACAGGTTGTCTTTCTTTGGGTGCAATTAAACTGGCAGTTTCTTCGGGTGCAATAAAAGAAGTGATTCCTTGTTCCGCAATCACCTCCACCTAATGCGCTCCATCTGCTCATGGATGTTCAAAATACGCTGCTGGAATGCAGAGGAAAACTCTGAAGTGTGAGCATCAGGCCCTTGACACCCCCTCTTCCATGCAGCAGAGGTGGTCCTGCAGGGACCCTCAACTCACTCACACAGAAGCAGATTCCTGCAGAAAATGATGCTATGAAGTGCTCGTCTGCAGCAGCGCTGAGCAAGAGAACATTGCCCGTGAGGAAACAAATCATTTTTGCTTTAAAGCAAGGTTTATACAGCGCAGAGCAAAAGCATCACATGCCAGACACAAGAAGGAAAATAAATACTGCATAGCTGTTCCTTGACTAGGCAACTTACACTTTCTTTGCACTGACTGAGGTGGGTGTCTTGGAGAGAAATAAAATGCATTCATGTTAACTAAAGACTGTCTTGAGGCACACACTGATGAGGTCAAATTAAAGTTGCACAGACCACCTTAATTCAGGCATTTCCTAAGTCTCAAGTGTTTGACTTTACAACCTTAATAATGTTCTTTTAACATAGTTTTTGTATGTGCAATAAATTAGAAGTCCTTCTCACTTTCAGTACTCTTCTCACCAGTAATGCTTTTGGACTCTGGTCCTTCGTTATGAAAACAAATATTGGAAATTATTGCTGTTTTTATTGAAACCAGATGTACTGCTCTCCCAGGCATTTATTTGTGTAGTGTCAAACTCTGGCACAGTCAATTTCAGGGTAGTTATTGAATCAAAATGAGCAGGAGAACTGATAGTGAAATGCAAGTGCCTGGAAAGGCCTCAGAAGCTGTCTCTTTTCAGGAAAGTTTGTCATTGTCATTTCTTCTTTCTGTCTACAACTACCTGAAGGGAGGTTGTAGCTAGGAGGGGGTTGGTCTCTTCTCTCAGGCAACCAGCACAGTCTCAAGCTGTGCCAGGGGAGGTTTAGGCTGGAGGTGAGGAGAAAGTTTTTCACTAAGAGAGTCGTTAGCCATTGGAATGTGCTGCCCAGGGAGGTGGTGGAGTCACCATCCCTGGAGGTGTTCAAGAGGGGATCGGATGTGGCACTTGGTGCCATGGTTTAGTCATGAGGTCTGTGGTGATGCGTTCAACTTGATGATCTTTGAGGTCTCTTCCAACCTTGGTGATTCTGTGATTCTGTGATTCCTCCTCACATTCAAACAAGTGACTGACCAAAAATGACAAAATCAATTATTTGCATCAGCATAGAGTAGTGGAGAGCAACAGAAGGGCACGATGAAAGAATCTGGGTTCAGATGTGTGAGGCACGAAATCTGCCCTGAAGGTGAAGGTGTGAAGGTGTCTTGTGCCTCAAGGCGGAAAAAAGAAAAGGAGTGGGGGAAAAAGCATGTTCTTTGTAAACCCAAAATGGTATGTATAAAGCAGAGATCTCACCCTGGTTTCATCTTGCCTTAGATCTCATACAAAAGGCACCCTGAAAAGGTGTGCCAAGAACAAGAAACCCCAGAATTAAACAGCATACAGTGACAATATTTTAGTCATTTTTTAAATGCATTTTGGTACTTTATTAATGCATTTTAGGATGAACTTTAAGTGCATGAGCATCTTGCAGTTTTCCTACAGGACTCCTAGCTGTGGTGGGGCATGTTCTGGGAAGGAATCAGGGCTGTGCTGTTCATTAGGCTTGGTGAAAGGGTTGGATCTGCAGAGTTACTGAGCCCTCACAGCTGTAACTGAGGTCAAGGAGGTTCTGTGTCCTGGATGTGCATCACGAAAAGCTAAAGACTTGGTAAATTAAATCCATGAGCTTCTCAGATTGGATGACCAGCCTTGTATAGTTTGAGGTTTAACTTTAAGCCACTTAGGAGACATATCTCACAAGCCTGGATACCAGCACGCTTTCATCTCGGAGAGCTGTCAAGAAAATCAGTTTATTCTCAGCTGTATCTCCCTTATGCACTGTAATAAAAACACTGCAGTAAAAACAATTGAAAGATTAAACCCTCATGCAAGACATGGAAAGATAGATGCAGAGTATTATAATCCCATGCTCTGTGTGTGACCTGTTTACTGAAAGCTTTCGCAACTTTACCACTTCTCTTACACAGACATTTTGCAGCATAGCTATCTGTACAGTTCCCAGGCTCATGCTAGAAATCTTTCAGTCTATGCATAAGGAAGGGCTGAACACAACACTGTCTATGTATGGATAAGCACCTTCTCAGTTAATGCATGCTAATCATTGCTACTGAATTACTCACAACATAATTTTTAACAGCTCCCGATCATTTTTACAGACTCTGCTGCCTCTGGCCAGGGCACTGCCAATCAGTCTAACTAGAAATTTCAGCTTCTCCTCTGCCCAGCCTCACACACTCTGCCAGGCAGCGGAGTCCAATGCCTGCCTTGCAGTACTTGCCTTGTTTTGTCAGCCTCACAGCTCACTCTGGAGAGCAAGGGCAACCTATTGATCGACTGATTTCATTTCCACCCTCTTGGCATTCCTTAGACTTCTTGCAGAAAAGATCAGACACTGCCCTCTGAAATCAGTTTGGAATTTTAGCAGGGCATCAGAGAGAGAAGAGCTAAAACCAGCATGAAGTTTTACTGGCAAGCTAATCCCGGAATGCCTCTGACAACTCTAAGTGGAGGCAACATCTGAGACAGGGAAGAATGACCAGTTAGTTATTGGAGAAAAATGCAATTTTTGTGGTCATTTCAAAACCATTTTACTGTAACCTAAAATGTCCATCTGTGGGAAGGTTTGGAAGAAGAAGAAAGGGGGGAGGGGGAAGAAGAAGCTTTTTAAGTAAAGCTAGAAGGAAAATGTGCCCTGTTACTTCAGACAGCTTTTGACTGCATTGTGATTAATCAGGTTTATGGTGAATATATAGCCTAAATTCACAGTACAGGGGGGAATCCTTGTAATAAAACACAATGATTTCTGTACTTTTGGGTTTGGGTTGTTTTTTTTAACCTTGCAAAAGGAGACTATTTTTACTGCAATGTTCAACTGTGCCAGTGGAAAATAGCGGGAAGAAAAAAATATATTGTCTGGCAGCGGTTGTCATAGCAACAAGCTGAAGTTCAAGGAGAAGTGGAGAATCTGAATTCTGTGGCAAGGTAATGAATTTAGCATCTACAGGAACAGGAATGGATTTTCTGTCACAGCCTGTAAATCAACCACAGGAAACCAACATCCAGGAGATATTTTGGAATGCTTTGTATCTGTTTCTAATGTATGAAAAGTGTATCAAAATTAGCTCTCAGGGCTTTGTCTTCCAGGGCCTCCTTTTTCTTTCTGTTCAGACCAATGCACTTCAAAAGCACACTTGATGTACATGTTTGTTACTGAGACAAAAGCAAAGCCTTGCAGTTTTCTCAGCAACTCCCCGAAGTCAGCAGGCATCACCCTCCTCTGAGAAAGCTGCTCTAACACAGCCACTTTTCTCAGTGCACCGGATTTCAAAGGTCAGCCATGAGTTGCATGAGTCCAGTAACACAAGTCAGCTTTTGAGATACTTTTCAGGTTGTTTTCTTATGCAAACACATGATGCAGATAAGCGAAGAAGGAGACCATAAAAATACCCAAGCTTAGGTCAGGAGCAAAGCAGACAGCTTTTCAACTTCCCTACACACATATGGCATTGGTCTGCCTCAAAACTGGCAGTGAACAAGGGCTGCCTAGCATGGGGAGATGCCTTGGGGAACCTATCACACCAAGGGAAGGGAAGGATGGAGCTTGGACACTGAGCTGGTGTTACCTGGCTGCTGCCTGCAGAAAGGCTGCACGCAGCTCCAGGTTGCCTGCAAGCAGTCAGTAGTCTCAACAGGGATTTAGGGGAAACAACTTCCATGCCACAGCTAAATCTCTAGAATGTTCTCATGCTTTCTCAGTCTCTTTCTTCTAATGGTTTGATCTCCAGAGTGACCTTGTCCTTGGACACAACCATTATGCCTCAGCAATCAATACAGTATCAGGGAGAAATGTACAGGGGAAAGAAATGCTTACAACAATGGGATCCAGCTGACATTCTTCAGGATCTCTGTGCCTTTAAGAACATAAAAAAGAAATAGCTTCCATTTCTACCTTCTATCCTGGAGCAGATGGAACACCCCTGGGGAAAGGAAGGAAAAAAAACCATCTGAAAAAAAAAAAAGGTAAAAATAATAATAATTCACTGCAATTAATTATCTATAGTGGGCTCCATTCCCAGTAAATCACACCCATGGAGCTCAGATGTAACTTTTATGAAGTCAGTGAAGATAAAGCAGTGTGCAGAGCAAAATACCCTGTAAAAAATAAAGTAGGAGAAGATTTTAGACCAAAAAAAAAAAACCCAACCCTGATATCTTATTTTGATGTCTCTTGCATAAGACAAAGGAATGCACTCTGTCCCTGTTAACTGTACAGGGTGCATATGGAAGATCAATTATCTCTGTATACTCCCTTTGACTACCAGCCATGCAACTGAATGCTAGCAAAACATGGAACAACCATTCAGGAGTCAAAATGGTTTAGAGAATTGTGTGTAATTTGATAATCTTGACTAATTCTTGCTCAAATCCACTTTTTCTTCTGAGTAAAAGCGCAGCCACGGGCAGCACACTTGTAACTTTCTCAGACAAAAAAGTGTTTTGAAGCCTGTGAAATAAAATATCTAATATCAAAGCTACTTTTAAAGATTTATTTTCCATTTAGATGGCAAATTAAAGAGGGTAAGCCCACCTCCCACCATCTGAGAGAAAACAAGAAGTCTTTCCAGTCTATCCACAACATGTTTTGTTGTTTAATCAGATTAATGTGAGTCTGTAGTGTAGTTGCAAAACTATTGAGCATTGGTTAAATTGAAGTGTGCCTCCCAAGTCTTGTCTAATCAATCAGTGACTTTTTTTACATTCATATTCACTATGGGGAGCCTTGGATTAAATGTAAATGGCTTCAGGCCTTTTGGGGATCTATGGTCATTTGGAAAAGAAGAGAGGAAACAGATACAAATTGCAAAAGCACTTTGGTGCTGGTTTGGACAGCTGCAGAATTAAAGATGTGTTAAATCTTATAGGCACAATTATTCTGCTGTTAGAAATCCCTCAAAACCCTCAGCTCTCCTGTCCTTTTATAAATATTTGAATAGCTGGTAGCTTAAACTTTATCTCTGTCATCTCTCAAACTGGAGTCCCTCTGGGCTACAGACCAGGAGAGCATTGCCCAGCATGGGGTTCGGTACAGCACGCAGGAGTCCTTGGGGAGCAAGTAACTTTGCTGCTGAGATGAACCACACCAGCTGAAAGCCTGAAGTTGCAGGATTTCCTTACAAAGATCAGGTATTTGCTTGTCTTCAAAGAAAAGAGTCTTCTGAAACAAGAGACTACTTTCATGTAATAATGCTGTACCATCTTTCAGTGGGTTTTGCCTGAAACTGTAAGTAGATATGAAGAGAGTAGGAAATCATCCTTTCGATTGCTGCTTCTGCCATGAATAGAAAGCTCTCTGTCTGGCAAGCAATGCATGATTTTCATGTGCATTGGCTTCTCTTGGAGTGGAAAACAATAAATCAATACAGATAAAGGCACATTTCATTTGGGTTGGTGCTATAAAGTATTAATTGCTAATAGAATTTGTTTGATCTTTCCTGCTGTCCCTTCACCCGGGTGTGCCATGAAACACTGTAATAAACCCATCTGTGTTAGGGGGGAAAAAGCCAACCAGGTACATTATTTGCCAATTCATTCCTCTTCAAGAGCCATCCTTGATTCAGATCACAGTCAGACTCTACAAATTGGCACGGATCAGCTGCTGGAGCAGTTGAAGGGGTGGGAACATGTGTGGTGTTGTCACTAAACCCACTGTCACCTCCAATCATAGCCTTGGGCAAAAGAGTGGAAGATCTGATTGGGACCCAGATCTCTGTCATCAGGGATGAGATTTCTAAGGGGTGTGGGGAGGCTGTATTCCTTCCTCCAGCAGCTATGTGAATTGACCCCAGGATATTCTTTTCATAGCTGTAACAACAAAAAAGCAAGCAGTTTCAGCTGGTGTGAGTGGCTTTTTTATTATTATTACTCTTAATACATACATTTTGGTCAGCCTTAACCAAGGTTTTTCTCTATTTTATTCCCCCTTTACTTACAAGAGAAAAAACAACTTGTTTATGGTACCCAAAAGAAATGTGATCCCTTCTCCAAAAAATCTGGCTTTGACTACCTCTGTGACAATTTCCACACCTCATTAACTCCTCTGTGTAAATTTATTTATGAGCACAAACTATTCCCCCCTCCCTATCAGTTGTCTCCAGAAAGTAAGGAAGGAGTCATTGCATGAATGATCGGGCCCTATTTGCAGAAATATAACCTGTGTGTTTGTGCTGTCCTCATTCATCTGAGAAATCTTCCTTTGTGCTAGTAATTCTATTGAAGTAATTACAGTCTGAGGAGCCAAAGCATGTTATCTAGCCAATTCCCCTCACAAGATGTAATGCACAGCTGCAAAGCTCCAGGAGAGCACTGAAAGGCATCCTGAAACTTCACAGTAGTGGCAGGAGGGAAAGGGAGGACACCTGGCCCTTCTGGCATTCACCTAAGACTGAGTGGTTATGTTCAGAGAATGGGGAAGGGGAAGGAGGGACAGGGTTGCAGTCAATTTGTTTATGCTTCCATTTAATCTTTAATCACCTCAAAGGAATTTTTGTGATCTGATGATTTTTTGAGCTGTTGGAGATGGCTGGGAAGCCAAGAGTTACTAGTTTTCTGCGCTCCTATAATGGATCCTGGATTCCAAAGCAAAACTCTGCTTTCCTTGCTCTTTCCCAGGGTATGTTCTTTTCCCCATCCCTCTGAAAAGATTCTCCTCCACAACAGGGCCAGATTATCTCACTTTCCATCAAGACTATTCCCACTGCCCAAACTAGTTCAGGCAGAGTTCATTCTGATGCAAAGAACACAACACTGGTGTGCTGCAGGAATCAGTGTTACTGAAGATCTCAAAGCTGTGCAGGTATGGTCCCACTGTCTGGCTCAGGATGTGTAAACAAGTTTCAGTAATGTCTACTGGATGCAGGCAACCCATAGGAGGCTATAAAAGCACCACAGCCTTGGATCACCTTGAGGCCCCATCTTTGCAGAGGCAACCCATGAGGAGTTATGTAGATAGCTCAGCCCCAAGATGTCCATTAGCCACAGACCAAACAGCATAATACTGCATCATTCAAAGAACCAAAACCTGATCTAAGCTTTGAAATCCCTTGACAGGTAAGATGCTCTGAGTCTCAATCCAAACCACTATTCAGTTGCTTGAGAAAGTAAGATAAAGAGAAGCTGGAGGGCTTCAGTGTCAGTTTCAGCAGACAGCCTTGTCTGTCTAGATGGTATAATCCACTTAAGCATAGTCTTGCCCACAGTCATGTGAATCAGGATAAAAAAAACCTAAGACGCAGGTTAGGAACTGGAAATTACCTTCCAATGTTGCATCTTGCCTACAAGGAAATGCTTCCCCCTTGGTCAGGATGCCATCCAAGGTCACTTTTCTGAGGCTGAAAGTCCTTCCTGGAAGAGTGAGTATTTAGCTTGCTGTCAGTTTGTAACCATAGATGAGTAGATTTAGTGTATTCTTTTTTTGTTGTTGTTTTTTAAGATGAAAACCTGCAACAGTGGCATATTAGATCTGGAACTAAAGTTGAGATTAATTGTTTCCTCGAGCCTTGCACTTAAGCCTGTAAACAGAGTTCAAAGCAAATCACCGGCTTGAACCTTGCAGTTTAGCATCTTTTTGTCACAGCCACTTTTGCTAGAAGGGCAGAGCAGAGTGGAAGTTAATTCCAGAAATCCCTTCTAAAAGAATCCCACCAAGCATGCCCTGCACTTCCAGAGAGCTGGGCCAGCTCGCAGAGCAAGCCACAGCTGTGGAGAGCTCATTATCAGAGCTCCCAGCTTGTGTCTAGGTAGGACTGCTTTGTAATTGCTCTCTGAGTTGGCAAGGACTGGCTAGGAGCATGACACGCAAGCAAGGGGGTAGGGAATCTGGTCCTCCTCCTATGGCTTCAGTGCTTCCTAGACATGCTGAAGAAGATGATTCAAGAGATACAGTTCAGGCTGTAGATCAGCTATCACGGAGGACATACACAGACCTAGAGACTAGAGAATGCGGGGGAGGAAAATGTCTCCAGAGGCACAAAGCTGAACAAGTAGCTTCAGTTCTGGCATTTCCTATTTCAGTGAATGCCTCTGAAACATAACTCATCCTTTCATCCTGTTCATGTACAGAAAGATGGATGCAAAACAACAAGGCTTATTTATTATTCAAAGCATTTTTTGTTACAGTTTGGGGTTTTTTTCTGTCAGGACACCAGTAACTACACCCTACAACAAGCTTCAACTTCCGACTCTGAAACCATCAACAACCACACCTCATTCAAGGAGAAAACAGATCTCTGGCTAGGTTTCCCTCTGCAGCACTCGCTTTTGGAAGGAAGGCTGTTGGACACAGTATCACCTGAAAGCATCAATAAGCACGACACAGTATGCCTGAAAGGCATCAATAAACACAAGTGCAGAGACCTGGGCTCAGAAAGCAGCATTGACAGAGCCTCTCACACCAACCCAAAGTAATCTGCGTAGCGAGCAGATTGTTTACATCGAATCATTAAGCCATTAGATGAGAAACAGGGCAAGATCCAGGCTGTTTCAATCCCTGCATGAAAGGCAAGAGGACTAGTTGGAATCTACGGGTGTAAATCTGGAGGAGGTCTGCCTGCTTGCTGCTTTATAGACTAATGGAGTACAGCTGTTACCATGTTCTAGTGAGCCCTGGGCAGAGATTAGAGAGCATGTACAGTCCCACCAGTACAGATGTTGTGTGCAGTCAGTGGAAATTTGGTCAAATACAGTGTAATTGCTGAAGTAATTAAAGCTCATTACTGAAGGTAAACATAGCTGCCAAAGTTAGTGCTCCTGAAGGAGTAAGTGACATTCCCTATTTATCCACACCGGAACCAAAAGAGATCATTAGGGCACAAATGAATTCTGGGCTGTCAGGGTAGGAGTACTTTAATGAGAAAATAGTTACAAGAGGGTTTAATGTGTTTATATTAAGGTGATTTGTGATAATAATGAAAATAAATAAATAAGTAGAGAGGAATAGGTTAGCAGAAATGGCTGGAACACTTTCCTAGAGGGGACAGACTGAGAGTTGGGGCTGTTCAGTCTGGAGGCGAGAAGGCTCGAGGAGACTTTATTGTGCCCTTCCAGTATCTGAAGGGGCTACAAGAAAGCTGGGGATGGACTTTTTAGGCTGTCGAGGAGTGATAGGACTGGGGGGAATGGAGCAAAACCAGAAATGGGTAGATTCAGATTGGATGTTAGGAAGAAATTCTTCCCCATGAGGGTGGTGAGAGACTGGCACAGGTTGCCCAGGGAGTGTGGTGGAAGCCTAATTGGAGGTTTTGCATCAGGCTGGATGTGGCTGTGGAGCAACCTGCTGTAGTGTGAGGTGTCCCTGCCCATGGCAGGGGGTTTGGAACTGGCTGATCCTTGAGGTCCCTTCCAACCCTAACAATTCTATGATTCTATGACTGTATTTCCAGAAGGGGGAGGGGAGGAAGGGGGGTGAGGAGAGGGAAAGGAGGGGGAGGGGGAGGAGAGGACCATGGACATGTATACAGAACAGGTATTTAAGATTTGCCGCTGTACACATAGAAGTACATATGGGTACATATAGAAGTACATACAGGTTCACATTTATGTCTATGGCCATCCTACATGTCCTACAATGCATACAGAGAAAACCCCTGTGTAGATACACCTCCACCTGCATCCAGCACTATTCTACCTTTTAGACATTTATATGCACATTTATATTTTGTGTTTGTGCACAGATGCCTAAATGTGAATTAACATCTGTAGATATGTGTATAACATGAGGTATATGTCTAAGTTCTTGTTGTGGTAACTGGAGTTAGGGACAGGTGTCCACATGTAGTATCTACAATGACCTGTGACATCCTCAAGTATCAAGACAGCACATCAGTCTGCCAGCTGTGAGATCTCAGCCACAGCCTCCCTGGGCAGCCTGTCCCAGCGTCTCAGCACCCTCACTGTGCATTGCTCAGGGCAGCTCTGCACAGCCCTGTGCCCTTCACCCGTGGCTGTACCCTTTCAGCTGCCCTGATCTCAACCCAGGAGTTCTCCCTTCCAGCTCTCCCCCATGCCACCAGGAGCTGGGGAGGTTGTGGGGCTTGGCTGCCTGCTGGGCTTGAACCATGGCAGTGCTCCTGTGGGCAGTGTTTGCTTTCTCAGAGCCTCACATCAAACCCAGCAGCTTCATGAGTGGCCTCAGCACATGCTGCTGGGCACACACTCAGCTCTCTGCCAGTCCAGCAGAGCCACTCCGCTGTGGGGAGACCTCACCTGGAGCACTGTGTCCAGCTCTGGAGCCTCCAAAGCAAGAAGGACATTGGAATGGTTGGAGCAGGTCCAGAGGAGGCCACCAAGATGCTCAGAGGATGCAGAACCTCCCCTGTGGGGCCAGGCTGGCAGAGTTGGGGCTGTGCAGCCTGCAGAAGAGAAGGCTCCAGGGAGACCTCAGAGCAGCTTTGCAGCGCCTGAAGGGCTCCAGGAGAGCTGGGGAGGGACTCTGGACAAGGGCTGGGAGTGCCAGGAGGAGGAACAATGGCTTTGAGCTGGGAGAGGGGAGACTGAGAGTGGAGAGGAGGAAGAAATTGTTGTCAGTGAGGGTGGGGAGAGCCTGGCACAGGCTGCCCAGGGAGGTGGTGGAGGCCCTGTCCCTGGAGACATTGCAGGTCAATCCTGGTGTGTCCCTGGGCAGCCTGCTCCGGCTGGAGCTGTCCCTGCTGCCTGCAGGGGCTTGGACAGGATGCCCTTGGAGGCTCCCTTCCAACCCAATGCAGTCTGTGACCAATTCTGAACCAATTCTCCACAGTGTTCTCCTCCTCCCCAGGTCACATAGGAGAGTGAAGCCCTCGGGCTGTGCTTCCGCCCCGCAGTGAGTGCCTTGCCCCCAGCAGCACAGCAGCTGCCCTGCAGGGCTGGGGAGGTGCAGAGCCCTGCTCTTGGCCCCCTGGGTGGAGGTGAGGTGGGGAAACTTCGTGGGAAGAAGTTTCATAGTTGCAGGCAGTGCCCCAAGGGACAGCTCCAAGGAGTTCCTGATGGCTGTGGCTTAGCAGAAGACATCTGCAAATAGCTCCTGTGAGGGAGAGAGCTGCTTTAAGCCTCCTGTTCTAAAAGGCCTCTTCAGCCATCACTTGGGGATCAGAATGTGCCAGAGCCCCCCACATCTAATGAGAGCCTGGCTGGAGGAGGGCTGTCAGCTGGGCACAGCTCTGCTAGGAAATGAAATGCTCCCAGTTGAAATGAAAAGCTGCCGGTGAGGCAGGGAGTGCCAACTGCTTCCTCCCCACAGCCTGGCACAGGAGCAGAGGGCTCTCCACCGGTGCCCCCTGCAGGAGGCCCAGCTGCAGCAGCCCGGGCAGGAGTGGGAGCTGCAGCAGCTGCTCTGCGCTCCAGGGAACGCTGCTGGGGCTTTGCTCCAGTGTGCTTTGCCCAGCGTCTCCTCCCTGGGAGGGGTGGTCTGTCCCACTGCGGGCTGTGCCTCTGCTGACATCCACTCTGCTGCTCTGCTAAACCCCTCTCCCTTGCTCCATCCTCCCAGGGTCTCTCTCTGCTTCGTGGTTTCCCCCAACACAGAATCATTTAGGCTTAGAAAAGCCCTTCAAGACCATCGACCTCCTTCGAGAGCATCACCCCTGCTCTGCCAACTGAGCCATGTTCAGCAGCAGCACATCTGCAAGGCATGGGCACTCCACCACCCCCTGGCCTCTGCCAGGCCCTGACCACTCTGGCACCAAAGACATTTTTCCTCCTCTCCAACCTCAGCCTCCCCTGGCACAATTTCAGGCCACTGCCTCTCCTTCTCTCACCTGAGACTGGGGAGCAGAGCCCAACCCCGCCTGGCTGCAGCCTCCTCTCAGGGAGCTGCAGAGAGCAAGGAGGTCTCCCTCAGCCTCCTCTGCTCCATAGGTCCCTGCTCCTCCCCAGCCCTGCTCTCCAGACCCTTCCCCAGCTCTGTTGTCCTTCTCTGCTCCAGCCCTCAATGTCCTTCTTGGAGTGAGGGACCCAAAACTGAGCACAACACTTGAGGTGTGGCCTCAGCAGCGAGGAGCCAGAGGGCTTACAATGCAATGCAATACAATACAATACAATACAATACAATACAATACAATACAATACAATACAACACAATACAATACAATACACCAGGTTGGAAGAGACCTTCAAGATCACTGTGTCCAACCCATCAACCAATCCAACCCACCCAAACAACTAACCCATGGCACCCAGCACCCCAGCAAGTCTCCTCCTGAACACCTCCAGTGATGGTGACTCCACCACCTCCCTGGGCAGCACATCCCAATGGGCAATCACTCTCTCTGTGTAGAACTTCCTCCTCACCTCCAGCCTATACCTACCCTGGCACAGCTTGAGACTGTGTCCTCTTGTTCTGGTGCTGGCTGCCTGGGTGTAGAGGCCAACCTCTGCCTGTCTACAACCTCCCTGCAGGTAGCTGTAGAGGGCAATAAGGTCACCCCTGAGCCTCCTCTTCTCCAGGCTAAGCAACCCCAGCTCCCTCAGCCTCTCCTCACAGGGCTGTGCTCCAAGCCTCTCACCAGCCTTGTTGCCCTTCTCTGGACACGTTCCAGCAGCTCAACCTCCTTCCTAAACTGAGGGGCCCAGAACTGGACACAGGACTCAAGGTGTGGCCTAACCAGTGCAGTGTACAGGGGCAGAATGACCTCCCTGCTCCTGCTGGCCACACTCTTCCTGATGCAGGCCAGGATGCCATTGGCCTTCTTGGCTGCCTGGGCACACTGCTGGCTCATGTTCAGCCTACCATCAACCAGCACCCCCAGGTCCCTCTCTGCCTGGCTGCTCTCAGCCACTCTGCCCCCAGCCTGTAGCTCTGCCTGGGGTTGCTGTGGCCAATGTGCAGCACCTGGCACTTGGATGTGTTCAATCTCCTGCCCTTGGCCTCTGCCCATCTGTGCAGCCTGTCGAGGTCCCTCTGATCACCTCCCTGCTCACCATGGCTGGTGGGCAGCTCCCTGGCAAGCTACACCCCTAGGTCCCCTTCCCCTGGACAGCTTTCCAGCCACTCTGCCCTGTGTCCATACCTACAGGAAAGGAGAAGTCCAGCAGCTCCCCAGGCACTGGTTGCTCTTGCCAGAGCATCAGGCTGTGCTGTGCTGGCAGCAGCAGAGCAGTGGGCTGGTGCCAGGAGAGTGGCTCCAATTGTTCTATTATAGATAGCTGGCTGCATAATTCAGCAGCTGGGCAGGCAGGGAGTGGGCAGATATTTATAGATACTAGAAATGCCACCAGGGTGCTCATTCTTCATCCTTTGAACAGCATCACAGGAAAGAGCTGGCTGCAAAATGCTGCCAGAGGCTGGTGAATGATTTGGTGCTTTAGGGGGAGGAAAAGAATTAGCTGACAGGAGTGAGACTCTGCAGCCCTATCAGCCCAGGCCAGGCAGCTGACCCCAGCTGCCCAGGCGGCTCCCTGGGCCAGGCATCAATCACAGCTGGCAGCTGCCTGCCCAGGAGCCACCCACTGGCATCTCCAGCACACACCTCCCTTCCAGGCTCAGCCCTCATCTGAGCTGCTTTTTGACTGAGCAGTGAAGGGCTCTTGTCCCCAGAGACAGCACAGGGCTGAGGCTCCAGGGCTGGTGGAAGGGGTTGGAAAGGACCTTAAGCTCATCCAGTCCCAACCCCCTGCCACGGGCAGGGACACCTCCCACCAGCACAGGCTGCTCAAGGCCTCATCCAGCCTGGCCTGGAACCCCTCCAGGCAGGGCACAGCCACAGCCTCCCTGGGCAGCCTGTGCCAGGCTCTCCCCACCCTCACTGCCAACAATTTCTTCCTCCTCTCCAGTCTCAGTCTCCCCTCTCCCAGCTCAAAGCCATTGTCCCTCATCCTGGCACTCCCAGCCCTTGTCCAGAGTCCCTCCCCAGCTCTCCTGGAGCCCTTTCTGGAAGGCTGCTCTGAGGTCTCAAGTTGTGAAATGGACTTGAGCTGTGCCAGGGGAGGTTCAGGTTGGATATAAGGGAGAATGTCTTCAGAGAAGGGGTTCTCAGGGATTGGCACAGGCTGCCCAGGGAGGCAGTGGAGTCACCATCCCTGGAGGGGTTCAAGAGATGCCTGGCCATGGCACCTGGGGCTATGGTTTGGTGGCCATGGTGGTACTGGGCTGCTGGTTGGACTGGATGAGCTCAGAGGCCTTTTCCAACCAAAACAGTTCTATGGTTCTATGATTCTTTCATCTCCTCTGCTGAAGAGGTTTTACTGCAGCATCCTGCTGGAGAGTCATCAAAGCCCTGGCAGATGTGGGACTGCAGGCATGGGGAGGTGCTTGTGGGAGATGGGCAGGGTTTAGAGGGCCTCAGGCAATCTCCCAGCCCGGGAGTAGGTGTGGAGGGGAGATGAGAGCTGTGTCGCTGCAGCCTGGCTGCTCAGTGTCAGCACAGAGACAGCTTTGAGCTCCAAACCATTCCCCTTGTGCTGGCACCACAGGCCCTGCTCCAAAGTCTGTGCCCAGCTCTCTGCCCAGCCCTGGAAGCACTGCAAGGCCACCAGAAGGTCTGCCTGGAGCCTTCTCCTCTGCAGGCTGCCCAAGGCCAAGTCTCTCAGCCTGGCTCCCAGCAGAGGGCTTCCAGCCCTGCCAGCACTGCTGTGGCCTCCTCTGGCCCTGCTGCAGCAGGTCCCTGTCTGTGCTGAGGGCTCCAGAGCTGCCCCAGCACTGCAGGGCTGTGAGCAGAGCCCAGCAGAGGGGCAGAATCCTTCCCTGCCCCTGCTGCCCACACTGCTGGGGCTCAGCCCAGGCCAGGCTGGGGCAGGGCTGGCAGTGCTTGGTGCTGGCTCAGCTCCAGCTCTGCACCCCCAGCACCCCAAGTCCTTCTCCTCAGGGCTGCTCTCCAGCACTTCACCCCAGCCTGGACTGATTCAGGGGATCGCCTTGACCCCTGTGCAAGCCTTACCCTTGCCCTTGTTGAGCCTCATGATGTTCGCACACAACCACTGCTTCAGCATGTCCGGGTCCCCCTGGGTGGGTCTTGTCCCTCAGGTGTGGCAGCTGCACAGCTCAGCTTGGTGGCATCTGCAGAGTGCTGAGGGTGTCTGTGCCAGGGCATCACTGACCAGGTTGTTAAAGGACACTGGTCCCAGGTCCTAACAGTTAGCTCTGTCTAGACATAGTGTGCTCTTCATTAGCTAATTGCTCACACCTCTTACCATAGGCTGCAAGACAGCAAAAGAAACAGAGGCAGAATGTGTATCCATGCAGCACAACTGACTCAGTAAATGAACAGCAGGCTTTTCACCCTCCATTATTAACCTGCCATCCAACTCAGGAGTTGAGTAACCTCCATTAAGACCTGAAAGTCATCACTTCAAAGCCTTACACAAGTGTCTGGATCACTCATTTCACGTGTGTAGAATTTGCTGGGCTTGGACAACTTAGGTGTCCTTCCCGACTCAGAACCTGTCTGCTTTTGCAGGAAAGTAGGGTGAAAGGGGAACAGGACTCCAAAGCTCATGCTAAATGTGGTAAGAAAGGGTCTTCAGAGGGTTTTTTTCTATTTATCAAAATGTGTGTATTTCATAATTGAACTTCACTGTGCTTTTTATCCTAGAAATTAAAGAAGCATTGCATAAGTCTAGCTCTTCTGAAACGTTGCAGAGGCAGGATCACAACTTGCAGAATTATTCCTCTTTAGACAGGAACTTGGTTGTATGGAGTGGACTGTGACTAAAGTCAGTCAGAAATGTCTCAGTTGGAATAACTGGGGTTTTTGGGAGAACAAAAGCATTTCATGGGAACATACCTGAAGCATGGAACTTGAATTCAAATCTTCGAGAGCTTACAAGGTACTACTTACCCTGGAGAAAGATTTTTCTTACAGTTGCCTGGTAACTGTAAAAAACTTCTGTTTATATAACAAACAAAGCACTTTGTTTACATAATTAAGTGTGGGGAGACCTTATTAGCCAGCAGTCACAAGACTGACTTGCAGCCTTTGCTGGGTTTGACTGCTGAGTGCAGAGGCCGGTTCCTGCTCCCCCATTTCATTGCTGGCCATGCCAGCTTTCTGTCCTTGTCACAGGAGCAGTAAGTGCAATACATGTTGGCTGCTCAGCCACCAGAGTTTATTAAATACTTTCCTAGAATAATAAGGAAAATACTCTATAAGGCTGCATGACTTCGTAACGGGGACGTAGGAAGTTTCATTGCCATTGGTTGTGACAAGTTTTAATAGTTTCAGGCCACTTTGAAAGGAAAACAACTGCAGCAAGTACGACTGGAATAATGCATTAGGGAAATAGAGTGAGACTCCTCACCCACCCATGGAAAGCCACAGAAAATTAGGACCAGGCACAATCTGACTGGCTCACACAGACACTGTCACAGCAACTAACTGCCTGACTTCTGCTATTTCTACACCAATTGCCTGACCAGCCAGTGCAATCTAAAGCATGCCTCACACCATATTTTCATGGCAAATGCCTCTGAATTGTCCTTTTCAAGAGCCGTGCTTTGCATGAGGCAGTGCACAGTTAACTGATCCTCAGTCAGGCCTGAAAACCACTTCAAGGCTCTGTACAAGTGCTTGTATCTTCACTGCTTCTACATTCACCATGTGCATCTCTTAAAATACATCCTCCCTCAAAAATGAAATACTGCAGCACTTTTAGGCTTTGACTAGAATAAACCATACATGCCATAACTCTCTTGCTCCTAGCTTTCTGCTTTGCCATGTAGCTCGCCTCTTTCTCTGCCCATCTATGGCTGCTGCACCTTTCCGCTTGTTGAGATTAACATACCGCATTTGAGTGAGTTATGTATGTGTCAACTCAACATACTGCACATGCATTGTATGCATACAATACATTGTGTGTGCCTGCAGTTGAGAGAGATATAGGGAAATGTGCACTGCTTCTGATCAGGAAAAATATCACACTGCAAAGTTATTTTTCTACTTCAACATACCTATAATTAAGCCAAGTGATTCATTGTATGAGAACCAAGGAACTTAAATGGTGCATTATTTTCAGCTCTTTGATGTGAGTGTCAATTTTGCTGGCTTAAATATTGTAGAGGCTAGGCTCACATTATCATAATTTCCATTTTATTTGATCTTTGTTTTAGGGTGTTTTCTGAAAAGAAAAATGGGAAGGGGAGGGGGAGGGAGGGGGGAGGGGAGGGAGGAGGGGAGGGAAGGGAAGGGAAGGAAGGGAAGGAAAGGAAGGAAGGAAGGAAGGGAAGGGAAGGAAGGGAAGGGAAGGGAAGGGAAGGGAAGGGAAAGGAAGGGAAGGAAGGGAAAGGAAGGGAAGGGAAGGGAAGGAAGGAAGGAAGGGAAGGGAAGGGAAGGAAGGTTTGGGAAGGAAGGGAAGGAAGGTTTGGGAAGGGAAGGTTTGGGAAGGGAAGGGAAGGGAAGGTTTGGGAAGGGAAGGGAAGGAAGGGAAGGAAGGGAAGGGAAGGAAAGGAAAGGAAGGGAAGGAAGGAAGGAAGGGAAGGAAGGAAGGGGAAGGAAAGGAAGGGAAGGGAAGGAAGGGAAGGGGAAGGGAAGGAAAGGAAAAGGAAGGAAGGGAAGGAAGGAAGGAAGGGAAGGGAAAGGAAGGAAGGAAGGGAAGGGAAGGAAGGGAAGGGAAGGGAAGGTTTGGAAGGGAAAGGGAAGAAGGTTGGGAAGGAAGGAAGGGAAGGAAGGAAGAAGGAAGGGAAGGGAAGGGAAGGAAGGAAGGGAAGGTTTGGGAAGGGAAGGTTGGGAAGGTTTGGGAAGGTTTGGGAAGGTTTGGGAAGGAAGGAGGGAAGGGAAGGGAAGGAAGGAAGGGGAAGGAAGGGAAGGGAAGGAAGGAAGGGAAGGAAGGAAGGAAGGAAGGAAGGAAGGAAGGAAGGAAGGAAAGGAAGGGAAGGGAAGGAAGGAAGGGAAGGAAGGGAAGGGAAGGTAAGGTTTGGGAAGGGAAGGAAGGTTTGGGAAAGGTTTGGGAAGGTTTGGGAAGGTTTGGGGAAGGTTTGGAAGGGAAGGGGAAAGGAAGGAAAGGAAGGGAAGGGAAGGGAAAGGAAGGGGAAGGGAAGGGAAGGAAAGGAAGGGAAGGGGAAGGGAAGGGAAAGGAATGGAAGGAAGGGAATGAAGGAAGGAAGGAAGGAAGGGAAGGGAAGGAAGGAAGGGGAAGGAAGGTTTGGGAAGGAAAGGTTTGGGAAGGGAAAGTTCAGGAAGGAAGGAATGGAGGAAGGAAGGAAGGAAGGAAGGAAGGAAGGAAGGAATGGAAGGAAGGAAGGGGAAGGAAGGAAGGAAGGAAAGGAAGGGAAGGAAGGAAGGAAGGGAAGGGAAGGGAAGGAATGGAAGGAAGGGAAGGGAATGGAAGGGAATGGAAGGAAGGAAGGAAGGAAGGGAAGGGAAGGGGAAAGGAAGGGAAGGAATGGAATGGAAGGAAAGGAATGGAAAGGAAGGTTTGGAAAGGAAGGAATGGTTTGGAAGGGAAGGGAAGGGAAGGAAGGGAAGGGAGGAAGGAAGGGAAGGAATGGAATGGAAGGGAAGGTTTGGGAAGGGAAGGGAAGGAAGGTTGGAAGGGAAAGGAAGGAAGGGAAGGGAAGGGAAGGAAGGGAAGGGAAGGGAAGGAATGGAAGGGAAGGAATGGAAAGGAAGGGAAGGGGAAGGAAGGGGAAGGAAGGAATGGAATGGTTTGGAAAGGGAAGGGAAGGAATGGAAAGGAAGGGAATGGAAGGGAGAGGAAGGAATGGAAGGAAGGAAGGGAAGGAAGGGAAATGAAGGAAGGAATGGAATGGAAGGAATGGGAAGGAAGGAATGGAAGGAAGGAATGGAATGGAAGGGAAGGAATGGAAGGGAAGGGAAGGGAAGGGAAGGAAGGAATGGAAGGAAGGAAGGAAGGGAAGGGAAGGAAGGGAAGGGAAGGGAAGGGAAGGGAAGGGAAGGGAATGGAAGGTTTGGGAAGGGAAGGAAGGTTTGGGAAGGGAAGGTTTGGGAAGGGAAGGTTTGGGAAGGGAAGGTTTGGGAAGGGAAGGTTTGGGAAGGGAAGGTTTGGGAAGGGAAGGTTTGGGAAGGGAAGGTTTGGGAAGGGAAGGGAAGAGAAGAGAAGAAGAAGAGAAGAGAAGAGAAGAGAAGAGAAGAGAAGAGAAGAGAAGAGAAGAGAAGAGAAGAGAAGAGAAGAGAAGAGAAGAAGAGAAGAGAAGAGAAGAGAAGAGAAGAGAAGAGAAGAGAAGAGAAAGAGAGAAGAGAAGAGAAGAAGAGAAGAGAAGAGAAGAGAAGAGAAGAGAAGAGAAGAGAAGAGAAGAGAAGAGAAGAGAAGAGAAGAGAAGAGAAGAGAAGAGAAGAGAGAAGAGAGAAAAGAGAAAGAAAAGAAAAGAAAAGAAAAGAAAAGAAAAAGAAAAGAAAAGAAAAAGAAAAGAAAAGAAAAGAAAAGAAAAGAAAAGAAAAGAAAGAAAAAGAAAAGAAAAGAAAAGAAAAGAAAAGAAAAGAAAAGAAAAGAAAAGAAAAGAAAAGAAAAGAAAAGAAAAGAAAAGAAAAGAAAAGAAAAGAAAAGAAAAGAAAAGAAAAGAAAAGAAAAGAAAAGAAAAGAAAAGAAAAGAAAAGAAAAGAAAAAAGAGAAATGTAAGAAAAATAAAAGAGAAATGTAAGAAAAATAAGAAGGATAACCAATTCTTTTTAAAGGTGCAAATAGATGAGGCTTAAACAATACATCAGCATTTAAGAGAATAAAACTTTATCCAGCTTAAGAACTGTGTGTGTCCAGCATGTGATACAATAGGAAACTGCTTTTGCTATTCACAGAGAGGTATATGAGCAAGCCAGTATTTTATTGGAGAGAAGGTAACTCCACCTAAATGCTCCTAAATGGTCATAAAATCAAATGAGTGTACACACAACACGTGCCCTAGTCTTAAATAGAAGACAAAAAGGTGTCTTAAACCCCTTCCTTGTAAAGGTATCCATGCTATCCGGACTGAAGCTCAGCTTCCCTTTCTGTGCACACAGTTAGTACACTCCAAACTCAATGCTCAGAAAATGATGTACTTCATTTGCCAAGTGCTTGCAACCATCACATTTTGGAATGTGCTTTCCTGTTCATCAATGGTCTTTAAAAAACAATCCCAGGCCTCAACACCCTCCCACGGAAGCCATTGACAAATGTGTTCTGATTTCGGTGAGCTGCTCACGTCCTTATTTTTACTGCTGCATACACAGTTTCTAGAACTGCTGAATTATAAAATGCATGGTATGGAGAATTATAGTTATGCTCAATAAATTAGTTCCATATTGCTTTAAGCTGCCTCTCTGCATTGTCATTTTTTATTGCATCCACCACTTTTTATAGCCCCACACTAAACCGGTTTGCCGTGAGAGAGAAAATCCTGGGAAACGCTTGACTCAAGAATTAGACAGAACTTGTACCAGTATTCAAAGTACACATGGCACATAACCTCAACATACCAAAAGCTCCTTCCAGTAATTCCTGTTAACAAGAGTTCTTTACACTGACAGGCAATTTTAAGCAGCAAACATGTTTGTGGGAGTTTGTCTGTTGAAGGTTGGGGGTGGGGGTGGGGGGAAAGGGTTCCGTTTGACAAATTCCTCATTTCAAATCATGCAAATAATTGGCTCCATGGGGTGCTTATTCTAGAGAGATTTTTCACAACCTGAAAGAGGGAATTGATAGACTTAAATTGTGAGGTAAAACAGTGAGAAGGAAAGAGAAAGCAAGTCCCATGGAAAACTGGAGAAATATTAGGTGAGGATGTTCTGCAGTATGCGCTGTTGAAATTGCAATCACACCGAGGAAAACATTCAAAGGTTTGGTGGTTTTTTTCCCATGACTTCTATAAGACATGATGTTCCCTTAGGCAAAAGTCTTCTCAGAGCTGACATACTGCAAACCTTTCCAGCTTACTGCTGTCTCACTTAGGTGACTTACAAAAGGGGTAAATCAAGCTGGCTGAGCAATTATTAAACAAATCCATGATTTCACAAGGAGTGTGCAGGGAGACATTTGCTTGCTGCTTTGTGCAGCTGGAATAATGCAAAGCAGTCGAAGGAGCAGCAGGATTGGAGCTGCTAACCTGAATTAAAGACCCATTAATTGACATTTTAATCCACTTTACCTATTTTAGGCAGGGTTTACTTAGATTTAAGGATGCATTGTTTTGGGATTCAGTCATATCTTGAGAACTCTATTCACCACGGGAAAAGTCTCCGTCTTTTGCTGAGTTTCCAGAAGTGAATACATGATGACTCCTTTTGCAGTGTTCCACCAGGCTTCATGCAAACACAGAGGAATTTGGATGGAATCCTACCCCTCTCAGAGATGTAAAATTTTTGGTTTCTGTTCATTGGTGATAGAAAGCAGAGAAGGAGGGGGAATTGCAGGAAAGGAATTGACAGTTAAAATCTGGTGTTCCCAACTGAGCCTAGACAATCTCTTTTAAATAGAGAGCTCAGAGCTCAGATGCCTGTGTTTGGAAAAAGGTATGGGGAGAATGAAGTGCCTTAGTATACCCACAGGTATTGTAGAGAGGAGATTGTGTGTTGGAAGAGTTTACAATACAATACAATACAGTTTGCACCCTTCACTCTGAGGCCACTTCCCCTTCAAGAAGAGAGTGAGGTGAGGTCCAGAAAACACCAAGATAAAGCTGGGACTCACTCATGGATTTCTTATCCAGCTGCTGGTTGTATTTTCTAACCCAAAACTGCAGGGGCTTGCACGCAGGTCCTCCACACTCAAGACTGTAAGAGATGTTACCACAATAATTCATCATCAGATCTAGTCAGAGATGACTCTGCTCATTGCAAGGGGGCTGGACTAGATGACCTTCAAAAGTCCCTTCCAACCCTAACTTTTTACTATGGTTCTGCAGTTCAGTGCTTTGATAGAAAAGGCATTGTGGTTTCCCAGTCCAAGTCATGTCCCAAGACCCTGAAGTGGATTTTATGAACTGAACACAACAGATACCTTAGGTAGCCCATGGTAAACCCTACTTTACTTTTTCAGTGTTGATTCTTGCAAGGGCTTTCCCTATGACCATGTGGATTCTTTGAGAACCTGCATACTCTAGTGCCCAATTTATTTGCACCTTGCAAGAGACTTGAGGCATACCTGAGATAAAACTGAAGACTAGCCCAAGTTATCTTCCTATTACTGGTAAACACAAAAAATGTACCTGACTTGATGCATCTGCAAAGACAAATATTGAATGATGGTAATAATTTACCACTGCTGCACCTTAACAAAAGGAGTAGATCAAGCCTGCTGAATGTCATCATCCTGAGGATTAATATAAATGCTCACATCAGTCAGTGGTATTTATTTCCTCTTTCCACAAAGAGAAAAGATGAAAGAAAGAAAGTGAATATACTGAAAAGCCCAGATTTAAACTGATGGAAAGCTAAAGGATTGCTCTTTAAAGCAACCCACTAATTCTTAAAGAACATTCCACTCTTGGTACGTAGAGGAATTTCAAAGCAAAACAAAATAAATCTCTGTTTTGGGGTGGTTTTTTTTATCATTTTCAGAAGTATAAAATGTAGTATCTGACCACATTCACAAGAGTTACATTCTTTTCCACTTTATGTTTCCATTATTGCACATTATTCCCTTCAGAATCAAATTTAGCAGCACTGATGGTTTAAATTCAGCATAAAAATAAACCCCAGCAAATGTCATGGCAGCGTACCAAACATTTAATGTCAGGTTCCCTTATGTTCAGCACTTAGCTAGAGCTTCCTATCCATCAATTAGACAATTTTGGAATATTTTACTTTGTAATTAAAAAATAAATCTCTCCTGCTTGGTATTATTTTGTGGGAAGAATTGCTCCTTCATACCTTGACCTCAACATGCACGCTCATATAGATGTGCGTGTGCGTATTTTTTCTTCTCTGGTATTACTCACTGCTACCACAATTAAGCAGTTTCTCTCTATTAAAACGTTGCTCTTCGTACATAGTTGTCCAAGTGGACCCATGCAGAGGCCCAATCTCTTTCCCAGCAAGTCTACAAAACTCTCCAGAGTCAACCTGCAAAGACTCTAATCACGGGAGTGAAACCTTAAATAAGTGTGAGGAGGCCGCACCAATTAAGACAGGAAGCAGAGTGTTTAACATTACCCAGGGGCTCAGGAGGAAAAGTGGGATGACATGAAAAACAGAAGGAATAGGAATGCAAGGGTGGAGTGAGCTGAAGGAAGATGTTGCTGCTGGTAAGGGCTACAAGAAAACAGGAAGAAAGTAAGTGCTTGAGCCCCATGATTACCTTTAATTTTGAGCTCAGTGTAGACTCCTTGCTGCACTGAAACCTCTCACCATCATGCTGGGGATCAGCCAGTGTTATGAGAGCGACGCTCCTGAAATCGTGACGGCTGTGGTTATTAACCTGGCCTCACAATGCCTATTGAAACGCAGCTTTGTGCAGACACATAACGCAGCTCTGCAACTGTAAATCTCTGTTACAAGGATTGCACATTCAGCTTCAGCTCACTGTAAGTGAATGTACAGTATCTATACACCGGCGGCTGGCATCCAAGACTCATAATTACACCCTGCTTTCATTACACTAGCCCTTTGTTAACGTAAGCTGGTGAGCATTATCTTCATTAAAAAATATTAGCTCTTAAACATCACCCTTTTGATTGTCATATTCTTCAGGGTTTGTCTGCTGTCATGACAATTGCATCTGGATATGAGTTCATTCATGGCTAAGCAGCTGCAAAATCCTTTTAAGTGTTTGAGTCAAGAGAACGCACGGCCACAACAATTTGTTTCAATATCTGTTTATTCTAAGCCTGTAAGACAAAAGTTGTCCACAGAGTCTTATGGCTTCATCAAAACAGCGTGATTTTGAGCTAGCTGCCATCCTACACATTCTTGACATTGCTGAATAATGAATGGTATCACCATAGAGTAAGGCAAGTCTAATCCCTAAACCTCTTTCGGTTTTTGTTTTTTGAGCCAAATATATTTATGACTCGTTAATGTTTACTGCCGTATACTGTACACTTCAAAGCCCAGAGCTGGTCCTGGAAAGTTTTACAGCATGAGGTGTGAAATCTGAAATACCACAAGGACAAAGAGCTCAGCCTAGAGTTGTCTGAGCTCACACAACTCCCTGACTGTAAGCACAAAAGACTGTCCATATGAGTCTAAAAAAACCCAACAAAACCTACCCAGCAATGTCATGTCTTATTACTTTTATTTAAGCTGGTTTGCAGTGAATGGGAGCTTTAATATTTTAGTATGCAGACAGCCCTCTTCTTTTTTTGCCCTTTCATTACTTCCTGCCTTCCTCGGGGTGCTCTGGTCTGTGTGTAAACAAACACAGGCTTTTTTCTAAAATCATAAGGCAAGGGTGGATTAAGCAACGGGGCTATGAAGCTGGCACTAACACAGCCCAGTGCTTTGCAGCTCTCTCAGGCTCTGCTGCTGTTCAGCTTTTCCTGTGTACATCAGGACTGTAAGTCATTGCATCAGTGGGGCATTGAGGGGTACGAAATCATATCATTGCTGGACCAGGGCCCCTGCACTCTATAATTTGTGGAATCATGTTTGCAGCAGGTATAATTCGGGACTGCTAAAGCCATTTGTATGTAGTGACAGCTTCTGCTTACAAACTCATTTTTCATGCCCTCTTTACTTTAAAACTGTATCACAGTTTCGCTGGACTTTCTTAACTGCTTGAGCTATAACATTTAGGTGAGGGTTTATCTTCTTCAGCTTCAGCATTTTTCACTAATAACATTAATGCCTGGCAATCTCTTCCAGCCAGTGCAATGAAAACTGTCTGGATGTACAGCATACAAAGTATTCTTGTACAGAAACATCCTCCCAGAGCTCATCAGGCCAAAAGCTATTTCCTTTCTGTTTACTCACACTCCATAGAAATGAATGAACACTGCAATGAAAGGAATGACTTTGTCTTAAGGGGCAGCCTGTCATGAAATTTTATTTTATGCTGGCTTTTTAGGGTTTTTTTTTCCCCTCAACCCTCCATCCTAGCTCTGAAATATAATTCCCTAAACATACACAATTTCAGGAATATCCATGTCTATACTTTAGCTATAAAGAAATGCTATTGTCTCCACCACTTTGGTAGGGTTGTAATATGTGTGAACTGAAAGCTAAATCATGCACAATACAGCATGTGCTGCTCCTGCTGTTAAATAACTGTGAATCTATGCCTAAAACTCTGCATTCATAATGTCTGAGACTGGGAATGCAAACCAATCGGGCCAGTTCAATTTGTTTTAAGATGAGACTCCAGTTTCTGTATCAATTTTCTGTTCAAATCCATGCAGAGTGTGTTTGCTCCAAAATCAAAGCTTACTCTGGTACTCTGCTTCTGTCCTGTTTCTCTCTCTCTCTTTAAGGCTGGTGGCTGAAATACAAATAGCATTCTGGATTCCTTCTGCATCTGAAAGGTATATGAAGAAGTGGTACCCGTAGTGGAATTTCTCAGCTTCTATAGTTAAAGTCAGATGCTTAAGGCTATTTAACACAATTAAAGCCAGATGCTCTCAATCACGTACAGCATTCCTTTGATATCCATGAAAAGCAAGGGGGGGGGGGGGAAGGGGGAGGGGAATAGGGGGGGGAGAAAGTAGGGGAAAAGGGGGGGGGGGGGAAAGGGGGGGGGAGAGAGGGGGGAATGGGGGGGGAACCCACACCCCCACTAAAAAGACCAACTTGGGTTTTTCAATAAGGAATTTCAAAAGGTCTGCTTTCCAAGGCTGACTTCTAACTTGCAAGGGGTCTCACGAATAAAGTCCCTCTTTTTTTTTTTTTTCCTTCAGACTGTCCATTAACATTTTACACTTGTCAGGTTTTGGTTTGCTTTCTTTTTTTCTTTTCCTTTTCTTTTTTTTTTTTTTTTCTTTAATCTATTTTGGAAACAGTGTAAAGCACAAATTAGCAAGGACAAACTACAGGGCTTTCCAATTCCTCTGTGCAGTCACAGGGAATAGACTAATATGGCAATACTTTGAGCGTATAATTTCAGATAGAAAAGGCTGGTGATGCATCTGTCTGAATCATTATCGTGGGAATTTTTGTCTTATTTAATGAAAGATCTCCTGGCCATTAAAATTACTAAGATTAAACAGAGTGGGGGCCAAAGAAATTTTTGCTTTTTACTGCAGTAAGTACAGAAAAATCTGAGCTCAGTGGAATCACATCACTGCAACTTTATGTAGGAGAAAGCTTAAATCTAAAGTATCTGCTGGGAAATAAGGGAGTAATAATTAATAGAAAAGAAAAACAATAGAATAGAATAGAATAGAATAGAATAGAATAGAATAGAATAGAATAGAATAGAATAGAATAGAATAGAATAGAATAGAATAGAATAGAATGGGATGGGATGGGATGGGATGGGATGGGATGGGATGGGATGGGATGGATAGAATAGAATAGAATAGAATAGAATAGAATAGAATAGAATAGAATAGAATAGAATAGAATAGAATAGAATAGAATAGACCAGGTTGGAAGTGACCTTTAAGATCATCGCATACAACCCATCATCCAGCACCATCTAATCAACTAAACCATGGCACCAAGCACCCCATCAAGTCTCCTCCTAAACACCCCCAATGATGACGACTCCATCACCTCCCCAGGCAGCCCATTCCAATGGGCAATCACTCTCTCTATGAAGAATTTCTTCCTAACATCCAGCCTGAACCTCCCCTGGCACAGCTTGACACTGTGTCCTCTTGTTCTGGTGCCAGTTGCCTGGGAGAAGAGACCAGCCCCCACCTGTCTACAACCTCCCTTCAGGGAGTTGTAGACAGCAAGAAGGTCTCCCCTGAGCCTCCTCTTCTCCAGGCTAAGCAACCCCAGCTCCCTCAGCCTCTCCTCGTAGGGCTTGTGCTCCAAACCCCTCACCAACTTTGTTGCTGTTCTCTGGTCAAACATATAAAGCAGCTTCAGGTAAGTAAGGGGGAAAGTTCTGGAAAATCTATACTTTGCTTTCTTCCAGTGTCCAAGGCAACTTCCCCAGATAACAATAATGGACTCTGTGCCTGTGTCTCAGTTGTTTTGATGGAAGTATGAAAAGTTTATCCAAAGTGTGAGCTTCACAGTGCTGTGGCTGAGACTTCCAACTGCTGATTCCCCAATGGAGCAACAAGAGCCATCACATGGAGCAAGCCAAGAGCTTGGGACAAAAGTGTTCAGAATTGACAGAGAGGCCAGGAAAGCTTAGCTTACAGAGTCCTGGAAAGAAGAAATGGGTCTGAATATGCAAAAACCTCAATCAAATGATGGTATGCCTAGTGATCGCCTTAAGCTGCTGTGGCTCACAACCTGCCCATGTTTTCCTAAGGTGTGTAGCAATAGGGCAAGGGGGAATGGTTTTAAGCTGAGGGAGAGTGGGTTTAGACTGGATGTTAGGAAGAAGTTCTTCAGTATGAGGGTAGTGAGACTATGGAATAGGTTGCCCAGAGAGGTTGTGGTTGACTCCTCCCTGGGGGTCATGAAAGCCAGGTTGGATGAGGCCTTGAGCAGCCGAGTTTAGCTGAGAGGCTTCCCTGCCCATGGAGGGGAGGTTGGAGTAGGTGATCTCTAAGATCCCTTCCAACTTCAGCCATTCTAGGATTCTGTGTTTGATGCAGGATTTATGTAACTCCAGACATAATTCCTCTGTAGGTGCTAGCTAGAATCAGTTCTCATGTTCAGTACCAAGGCACCAATCACACTGTAGCAAATGCCATTAAACTATTCTAAATTTGCAATATCTATAGATAATTGGGAGTATTTTTTATAATTAATTAGGTTCATGCTGGTCTGAGAGATTTTTTGGTGGGGTGGGTTCTGAAAGATGTCTCATCTAATTATCTCCAGATATTAATTGGAACTATTGCTCATCCCTAATGAAGACTGAGACAATATTTATTCACTAACTCCAGAGTCGTTAGCCATTGGAATGTGCTGCCCAGGGAGGTGGTGGAGTCACCACCCCTGGAGGTGTTCAAGATTGGACGTGCCACTTGGTGCCATGGTTTGGTCATGAGGTCTGTGGTGACAGGTTGGACTTGATGATCTTTGAGGTCTCTTCCAACCTTGGTGATTCTGTGAGATTTTTATTACTACAGCTGATTCAATGACATCATCTGATTGCTTCGAGGAACTGAAATTTGCCAAGTCACTAAAATGTTTTCAGTGCTTTAAGACATGTACCAGGGTCTGAAACAACAAAACAAATTTGTTGAGGAACAAAACATTTCCAAGTTTTTTACACAAACTTCACTTAAAAAGAGGATGTCTTAGTGGCTTGTCTTGAGTTTCCTGCCTTCCTGATTTTCATTTTAGAGATGCATCCTGAATTACCCTGGTTAATTTCGAGCTGTTCTGTGGGAAATCCCAGTTCAGCCCTGACAGATGCTAGTCCTACCCGCATCCTGCCCTGGATGCAGGTCCTCTGTGTGAGGTCCCTTTGCTTCAGACTGATTTACAGAAGTCACAATATGACCTGCTGCAAGATCACTGTTTATTTGACTCCAGGCTTCAAATAGATGCCTTTAGTCTTTGACAAGAGGGTAAAACATAGCAGGCTGGACACAAGTTCCCAGCGCAGCAGACATCCATATGCCAGCACTGGGTGCACATTCATTTCTGGGTAAAGTCATCCCCTCAGAAAAAAAAAAATCTCTCCCAACTCTTGCAAGATTAGGAAGCAATAACTTAGAAAAGGAAATGTACTTATATTACTACTGGGAGAGAAGGCACAAAACCTTGCACTTTCTCTTCTGCAGCCAGACACCATGTCAACAGAAGGAACAAATAATGCCGTGAAATTGCCTGGGAGCTGCAGTTTCCCACGAAACAATTCAAAGCCAGTTCATTTCATATTTTACTTTTTTTTTTTCTTCCCTGTAAAGAAATAAGAAAAATAACTCCTGTTTCCTCAGCAGAGAAACCAAAATTACCTTTTTGGGTGGTGGGTGGTTTTTTTATTTAACAAGCAAAAAAAATTAACACAACCAAACAAACAGTCAAAAAAAACATAAAATCCCTCACTTCTTTTGTGCTCAGCTGAGAAATGACAAGGAAATTCTGGGGGTTGAACACCCTGCACTCCTAAACAGGAACTGCTTGTATTGAAGTCCATCCTTTTTGTGGAACTGCTGATCAGAGAATTCACACCACTGCAGCCTCAGAAGGATGGTGTGCAGCCATTTCGTGGCGTCACCTACAAGGCTGAATTCTCATTCCTTTGGGGGACTGGTCTCAAATAGTTAAATCCAGTGGCCATGAAAATCCAGCAGTAAACCATATGTTCATCAATGCACTGTGGTACTTCTGGAGCACAGCCCTCTGAGGAGAGGCTGAGGGAGCTGGGGCTGTTTAGCCTGGAGAAGAGGAGGCTCAGGGGAGACCTTATTGCTCTCTACAACTACCAGAAGGGAGGTTGCAGACAGGTGGGGTTGGTCTCTTCTCCCAGGCAACCACCACCAGAACAAGAGGACACAGTGTCAAGCTGTGCCAGGGGAGGTTCAGGCTGGATGTTAGGAAGAAATTCTTCATAGAGAGAGTGGAAATGTTTAAAAGAGCCTGGATGAGGCACTCAGTGCCATGGTTTAGTTGATTAGGTGGTGTTGGGTGATAGGCTGGGCTGGATGATCTCAAAGATCTTTTCCAACCTGGTTAATTCTGTATTCTGTATTCTACTTGGGTAGCTTACATAATATCATTTCATTTGTATAGAAATGGGAACCTTCTTTAAAATACATGATAATAACTCATAAAACAGTGTTAGGGCACTGGAGATGCACTTCTGGACCTGTTTTGCATCTGCAGCTTACTTGCTTTGGTCTTTGTTGAAGGTTAAGCTCTTTTTAAGTCCTTTTGACTTCATTTCTCCATGAAGTTCTCACAGCCTGCTTGTCTCTGGGGCTGAATCAATGCATTCAGCTCAGGGAGCGTTCCTGTGAGATTTTGACACAGATGAAGGAGGAAGCAATTGCATCCTGTAGTTTATGCAGATACTCTTATTAGATTTGCCAGGCACTATCGCCAGCAATGGGCAGGGGAATAATCTCATGCTCTCTAAACATGGAGAAAATGTGTGTCTATTCAACATCCAAATCCACATATGAAGTCTACTTAATGTGCCTCAGGTGGATGAATAAGGACTGCTTTCTTGTTGCTTTTTATTAAACAGTAAAAATGCTGCAGATGATGTGTTCTTCCCCAGACCACAAAGGGAATGTGAAGAGTTTAATTTCCAGTAACCAAACAGCCCTTCAAGAGCCTCCTGGTCTATTGGCTAAAATTATGATTTCAAAGAAAATACACCCAAAATGGATTTGGTTCACTGTACCTTGCAGAATACAACTTAGTTGGCTATGTGCAACTTAAATAACACAGATATAATTTCCACTCTGGGATTTTGTGCTGGGGAACACTGATACTGTCCTGACAGAATTCCTAGAAATAGTCATTAAAGGACAGGAGTTAAGTAATATTTGAGAGGCATCTATACCACCTGCAAAAGCAGAGATGAATTTTACAGACTCAAGCACTGACCTCAGCAGGTTAGGAAAGGAGCCAGCCCATCTTGCTGGCAGTCACTGCTGCCAGTGTCTGTAAAGCCCCAGGGAGAGACTATAGTTGTGGTACCCTATTAACCATCCCTCAGGCATAGAAACCCACATCAGAAGCTGTGAGTTCACCACAATAGCAGCCAAGGCTTTGAATAATAGCATATTTTGCTTTTTTTGGCATATTTTGAATTGGAGCCATTAATATTCTCCCTGTTCTCCAAAGTAGCAAAGTATTTCAGCTGTAAGATATCCTTAAGATGCACATAAATGACTCAGGTAAGGACAGCAGGAGCATGGCAGGTATTCTGGAATGCAATGGCTAGATGCCCTAATCCAGTGACCATATACCCACAGTGATCAGAGAAGTAGAGTAGAGTAGAGTAGAGTAGAGTAGAGTAGAGTAGAGTAGAATAGAGTAGAATAGAATAGAATAGAATAGAATAGAATAGAATAGAATAGAATAGAATAGAATAGAAATAGAATGGAGTAGAATGGAGAATAGAATAGAATAGAATAGAATAGAATAGAATAGAATAGAATAGAATAGAATAGAATAGAATAGAATAGAATAGAATAGAATAGAATAGAATAGAATAGAATAGAATAGACTTAACCAAGCTGGAAAAGACCTTTGAGGTCATTGAGTCCAACCTATCATCCAACACTATCTAATCAACTAAACCATGGCACAAAGCACTCCATCCAGTCTCTTCTTTAGCCTGGAGAAGAGGAAGCTCAGAGGAGACCTTATTGCTGTCTACAGCTACCTGAAGGTTGGTTGTAGCCAGGAGGGGGGTTGGTCTCTTCTCCCAGGCAACCAGCACCAGAACAAGAGGACACAGTCTCAAGCTGTGCCAGGGAAGGGTTAGGCTGGAGGTGAGGAGAAAGTTCTTCACAGAGAGAGTTATTGGCCATTGGAATGTGCTGCCCAGGGAGGTGGTGGAGTTGCCATCCCTGGAGGTGTTCAAGAGGGGATTGGACGTGGCACTTGGTGCCATGGTCTAGCAGGCATGAGGTCTTGGGTGACAGGTTGGACTTGATGATCTTTGAGGTCTTTTCCAACCTTGTTGATTCTATTCTATGATTCTATGATTCTTAAACACCTCCAGTGATGGTGAAAGTAGCCCTGCCTGGCCAGCTTGCCCATGTCCATCACCACAGCTGTAGCCTTGCAAGGAGAATACAGAATTGCTATGTTCAGTGGCACTGCTGGGGCATTTTTGCTCTCTGTAATTATATGACTGGGGCAATCCATTTATTGATTGATTGATTGATTGATTGATTAAATATCAAAAAGCAGTACAAAAATCACCAGGCTTTTCTTACTTGAAAGAAGGGGGTTTGTTGCTATGGCTTACAGCACCAAATTAGCAGAGAAAAGGAATAAGAGTTATGTAGGAATATCTACAGTGTAGTTTGGCCCTGGAAAAGGCAACAGAAAATCATAAAACAGACAAACAAACAAACAAGCAAGCAAACAAACAAACAAACCAAAACCCTCCATCCATAACCGAGAGGGGTTTGCTCTGTTTCTTGTGGAAACTATTTTGCAGCTGCTGACCATTTGTCTGAATTAACAACAGACCTTTATTTCTTCTTGGTCTAACAGATTGTGTGTGCTGGACTGCTCCATAGGATTTTTCCTATGCATCGTGGCAGTGCATGTGCACATTAAATGTTTCAAGGGGGAAGGGGGAAAGCCAGTCAGATACTGTTTGTTAAACACTATATATTCAGGCAGTCTTGAAGAGTTCCAGCATTGCAGAACATTTGTAAAGCAGCTCCACTGACTGCAGATTTGACTTTGTATTTAACTGCTCCATGAACATCCCAAGGAAACAACTGGCAGCGTGTGGAGTGTCAGATTAAACAACTGGCAGTGTGTGGAGTGTCAGATTAAATGACTGGTGTTTAAGCTTTGAAAATGATCATTAGACTTTCTCATCAGCCTTTTCTATTAGTTCAGCTGCACCAGGCCTAGCAGCATCGGGAATCCTGGGGGAGGCACGTTGCCATATTACTATATTTAGCAAGGTACTAATTAAATCTGCTGAGAGAAAGAGTTTCTAATAATTGATAGAGCACCAAGAGTGAAAGATGGAACAGAATTTGTGAGTGTGATTCAGAAGAAGTGGACATTTTTATGTGCACACAGTGGAGAAGAAAGAATATGTCACACCACCATTCTGATTCATCCCCAGGATATATCAGTGGCAGGCTTCTCGTCTGTACCACACAAAGCAAAAAAACCCTCTATTTAGTACTCAATTTGTGTGCTGTAGTAAAACAAACAGTCCCTTCCACTCCCCTCACAACAGATATGACAGTGCACAAGTACTGCCATGAACTACTAAAGCTCTAACTTCTGTAAGATAGCATAAACTATTCCTCACAGCCTTTGCTCAGATTTATAGTGCAGTGTTTCTTCACTGGCACAGACTCTTTGTCTCCTTGGTCTTCCTACTCTTCCCATTCTTTTACACACATCCTTTGGCAGAGCAGATAGAAACTGGTCTGAGCAAACAGACTTGTGCCCTGCCTGTTTTACTGTGCCTTCTTGAATAGCCCAGCCTGGGTCTCTGTCTATGTCCCACATCATTGTGTCCAGCACCAAGAAATAAAATTGATTAAAAATTACAAGGTGTTTGAGATTTGTCCTTAGACTTCTGGCCCTGAATGAGGAGTGGGATGTTAAACCATCACTCATGACAAATTCCTCCCTTTACTTCTGTTGCAGAGGATGACTTCTGATTATGCTCCTTCAGAGCTGGAAAAATGCATCTACCTCTTCTCCAAGGGATACGCATCAAGGGTTTGGCTGGATTAAAAAGCCACAGCATTTCAGAGTGCCCCACCTGGCCAGAGGATGAGGAACTTCAGTACAAGTTCACATCTACTTGCAGAAGGCTTTAATAAATCTGCTATAAATATTAGAGCAGCTCCAGGTGTGCTCCAAGAGCTGCCCAGCAGTCCCAGTGAGGGCAGCACCCCTCCAAGACTGAGACATGACAGAGCATCATGCATCTTTGAAGCATCTGACTTTAATCCCCCATCACGTGTGAGAGCCCTTAGATGCTTTACGAGGTCACTTAGTTCTGTGACAAAAAGCACAAGGCAGTTGTTTCATGGACTAAATAAACTGTCACTAGCAGGACTTTTGGTACCTTGACCAACAACAATGCAAGCAAGATGGGAAAGGATCACATTAGAAAAAAATACAGAGATCAGCACAAGTGAGCAGGGGATGAAAGAAAGATAAAAATGAAGACAGCAAATATGAAGCAGTGAACACTATCCGTGAGGTCTTCTGCAAGTAGATGGGAAGTTGTACAAGAACTCCATGTCAATGTGGAAGAGTTAATTACACAAACAACTAACTAGGAGAAGACAGGACACAGAGAGCCACATCCTGCCCATATGGGAAAGCATGCTGGAGCTCAGAAGGGAGGCGTGGTTGCCTCATGCCAGCTACAGGAACCTTTCTGCTGGAGCAGTAAAATGCTTCAAAGCCTGACATCCAGAGCCAGTCTGAGAGGTTTCAGCAGGCAACTGCAGAGCATGCTCCACAGAGCCACTTCCCTCTGCTGCTTTGATGCAAAGTGAGCAGCATGTGCCCCTGGCTGTGACATATTGCTGGCAGCAGCATATACATTTGATAACAGCAGCTTTATCATTCGATTAAGGAGAAAAGGTTTTGTACTGTCTAGGAAAATCAATGCAGTGTTTGTTTTTACCCAACTAGATGAACACAGAACTTTCCAAGATCTTTAGAGGGGTGAGAAGGATGAGAAAGAAGTATAAAGATGGTCTCCCCTCACAAAACAGGCAAAATTTAATAGTTAGAGCTTTCACCTGGAATGCTGCTGTAGTTGCCAAGTCCCCCAGTACCTATGACACTTAAATTCTAGTAAGAGTTAGCCAATCAATAAGTCAATACAAGGAAAGCAGGCACCCTGTGGGACCTTGTTTACATGGGACATTGTAGACACCTTCTGAGAGGCAAGTCAAAAGACACAGCCTGGTGATCAAAGCATGGTGGGTAGGATGTGGGAGAAGCAAGATTTTACTTTTGAGGGTTCCAGAAAAGACATTAAAAAAAGGAGGGGTGGGGGTGGGGGCGAAAAGCATGGCAGCATGGCCCTTTCTAGCTCCCTCCCATTAGATTTTGTCTACTTCCCCCAGGACAGTCTGGCACAATGACTCTGAATGCCTGACAGAATGTTCTGCAGGAATACAGCTAATTACTTAGACATGAGTAGCCTCATTTTTGAGGCTGAGCAGGGAACACTTCTGGGTCCACATGCTCTAGCACTGCTGCACGTATTTCTGCGAGACAGGAAGCCAAGGTGGCTGAGCTCGTCACATTCCTGAGTACCAAAACATTTCTGAGCAGGATCCCAAGAGACCTGTGAGGCTGTCTCCTCCTTTTAGACTGAAATTGTTGTCGAAGCAAACCCGTCCCTGTGCCACCAGTGACTCCAGCGACCCATCAGTAAGCGAAATGACAAAACCAAGACATGACTTTAAGGCTGCAAACACTGCTTCAGAAGCCTGTGCCAGGCAGCCAGATGTTGCAGGGAAAACATCTGGGATTTTTGATTGCCTTTAAGAACGAGTAGGAGGAGAATTGGGATGTGGTATGAAAAAAAAAAAAAAAAAAAAAAAAAAAAAAAAAAACAACAAAATAGCCTGCTGCATAGTTTTTGGATTAATGACAAAATTATCTCCTTTAAAATAGTGTAAAATGGAAGGATTTTAACTCATATAGGATGGCTTAGCAGTTAGATAGATAGATAGATAGATAGATAGATAGATAGATATAATATATTATATACATTGCACAGAAATATGGAAAGCCTTGAAAAGTTTCCAAATATGACATACTCATACACAGAACCTAAAAGAGTTTCATCAGGATATTTCAAGGAGAGAATTTTCCTTTCTATCCATAAGTAAAGAGCATGTTTTCATAGGGAGGAATGGGGGGCAGTGGGGGGGGGTGTGGAAAGCAAATGGGGACAATTCAAATGAAGCAGACCGCTTTAATATAGACATTGATGCTAGTCCTGAAGGTGTAAATGAGGAGTAGGTCTGGCCAGGGGACATTTCTGCTGCTCTAAAATATGGTTTTTAGATCCTCAAAACACTCTGTTATATGAGACCAGGACAAAACAGAGACCTCTGAAGAGAAAGGCAGTAAATATTTCCTCTCCACCCTTGCACAAAGCTGGTGCTAATGAAAGCATGTGTACTGCAGCAGGGGAAAGGCAGCAAAAAAACAAACCAAGCCAAAGTTTTCTGTGGTCTTCTTGCCACCCTGGGTTGCTCTGAAGGGATGGCTTTGCCCCCAGTGAGAGCTAGAAATCCCAGACTGTCCAAAACAAGCACCAGGAATTAGATGTAGATAAATGCCATGCCTGTGATTGAAGTTAGTGGGAGCTGCACTTTGAACACAGAAAGTTTTGTAAGGTACTGTCAAAAACCAGTTCCTCAGGAGCTCCATTTGGACACCAAAACTCAATGGACACTTTCAGTTTAATTTGTCTACGCTTTAGCAAAAATAAATCATCCCATTCCGCAAGCCTGAGCTGAAGGGAAAAAAATAAAACAACAAAAACCAGTCTCAGAGAGCAACAAGGCAAGCCCAGATGGAAATTAGCTATTCTGCCTTTAAAGGAGGGTTACAAAGCATGCAGCCACACACAGCACAGCCGGCCGAAAACAAGCCACGGGCTGCCTGCCTGCGCCAGGAGCGCATCCTGCTCCAGGAGTGCTGAGGAAGCCCTTCAGAAAACTCCAGAGTGTTTAAGCTATTAATTATCTGCAATAATGTTTGTGCATAAAGGGAACTGGCTCCAGTAACAAAGCAGTCACAGTGGTAGCGTGACCTAGCTTTTGAATTTTAATGCTATTCTTTCGGCGTGGCCCTGTGTTGTCATCCACATGTTCTGAGCACGAACTTCAAAGAATTCGAACAGAGCAGAAAAGAGAGGCTCCAAGTAACCTTTTCAACTGTGGGAAAAACTTCTTCCTTCAGGAAATGAGCTACAGCACATTTTGCCTTTCTAAACAGAATACAGAATTAACCAGGTTGAAAAAGACCTTTGAGATCATCGAGTCCAACCTGTCACACAGCACCACCTAATCAACTAAACCATGGCACTGAGTGCCTCATCCATCCTCTTCTTAAACACCTCCAAGGATGGTGAAAGAAGCCCTGCCTGGCTATATCAGGTAAAAGTATGCTAATTGCTTTTTTTCTCCTTTCTTTCAACATTTACAGTTATTTCCACTCATAGAATATCACACAGTCTCTCTGGAGAGCAATAGAGGATAGAACAGGATAGAACAGACCAGACTAGACTAGAATGGAATGGAATGGAATGGAATGGAATGGAATGGAATAGAATAGAATAGAATAGAATAGAATAGAATAGAATAGAATAGAATAGAATAGAATAGAATAGAATAGAATAGAATAGAATAGAATAGAATAGAATAGAATAGAATAGAATAATCAACCAGGCTGGAAAAGACCTTTGAGATCATAGAGTCAACCTATCATCCAACACCATCTAATCAACTAAACCATCGCACCAAACACCCCATCCAGTCTCTTCCTAAACACCTCCAGTCATGGTGACTCCACCACCTCCCTGGGCAGCACATTCCAATGGGCAACCACTCTTTCTCTGAAGAATTTCTTCCTAACATCCAGCCTAAACCTCCCCTGGCAGTTCTTACTTTTTCTACCTACTTGGTGCAGTGGATGTTATACAATACAATGCCATAAACCAAGTTGGAAGAGACCTTCAAGATCATCATGTCCAACCTATCAACCAATCCAACCCACCTAAACAACTAGACCATGGCACCAAGCACCCCATCAAGTCTCCTCCTGAACACCTCCAATGATGATGACTCCACCCTCATGTTCATGCTCCATGTTCAGTAAAGCATTTCCTATACACCACACTCAACCTGAAAACATCTTTTTTAATAACAGGAATCACATTTCTTTAGCAATTAGTATCTAGTATAACTTCTTTTTTAGGGGGCTGGGAGCAGCTCTCCTTGCTGTGGCCAAATTCCTTTCTTCACTACAAAACATTTTGTTGTGTTTTTTTTTGCAGCACCAAAACAAGAGGACACAGACTCAAGCTGCGCCAGGGGAAGTTTAGGCTGGAGGTGAGGAGAAAGTTCTTCACAGAGAGAGTTGTTAGCCATTGGAATGTGCTGCCCAGGGAGGTGGTGGAGTCCCCATCCCTGGAGGTGTTTAAGAGGGGATTGGACATAGCACTTGGTGCAATGGTCTAGTAGTCATGAGGTCTGTGGTGACAGGTTGATGACAGGTGACAGGTGATGATCTTTGAGGTCTTTTCCAACTTTACTGATTCTATGATTCTATGAAATGTAAATAAATACATTTTTCTCACTTGATTGTGTTGCCCAGCCTTCAGTTACACTATGTGGTAGTTTTAGGCTGTGCCTTTCAAATTCAGCTGCACATTTTGAGTAGAAAAGTGGAAAAGTATAAATAAATCACTACTGGAGGTAAAAAGGAAAACAAAAGATGATCCTAAGCAAATTCATTGGATAAATGTCTGGATCAGGGGGTGGGTTCTGTGTTATTTGCTAATTGCAAATACCTGGATAGTATTGTAAATATTGTGTATTTTGTACATATTCATTGCATTCCATTGCAGATTGTAGCTGTTCCTTGTAAATACAGCTTCATTTGCTTCTAACTGAGTTAGTCTGGCTAAAGTTAATAGTGGTGGAAAATTCAGCCCACCACATGTCCCAGTACTCCTCTGCCTCTTTGTCTGATGGGAACATGCTCCCCTTCATGATTTTGAAGGACATTTTGGTATCTAAAGATGCAGACAGGAATCGAGGCACATTTGATACATGCCACGTTTGAATTTCACCTCACAGCAACGATTTGTCATCCTCAAGCAACACAGAAAGTGCTTTACAACCATATATCAGAACTTTGCTGCTTTTGTCACCCCAGCAGTACCTTAATTAGTTTTGGAAACCCTGCAATATAGTTCTCTTAGACATCTAAATACTTCTGTAAGTCTGGCTCCAGGTGGCTCTTCTGACTGTGCATGATTGAGGCTGATCTTGCTTGATATTTTCACACAGCAGGGAGAATAGGAAATTTGCCAGCAGCACACAAAGTTAGGGACAACCTCAAAACAAGTAACTGGATGATTTTGGCAACTACAGTAATAAAACAGGGCAGCATCCCACAGCAAATTTGAGCAGAAAGTTAGATTCTAAACACAAGCAGTTCAGGCTGTTTAAATAGACTCCCAGAAAGTGTCCAGTTCTGGGCCCCTCAATTTAATAAGGATATTGAGACTCTTGAACACATCCAGAGAAGGGCAATGAGGCTAGGGAGAGGCCTTGAGCATAAGCCCTAAGAGGAGAGGCTGAGGGAGCTGGGATTGTTTAGCCTGGAGAAGAGGAGGCTCAGGGGAGACTTTATTGCTCTCTACAGCTACCTGAAGGGAGGTTGTAGCCAGGTGGGGGTTGGTCTCTTCTCCCAGGCAATCAACACCAGAACAAGAGGACACTGTCTTAAGCTATGCCAGGAGAAGTTTAGGCTAGAGGTGAGGAGAAAGTTCTTCACAGAAAACTGGAACTGGAACTAGGGTTGGAACTAGATGATCCTTGTGGTCCCTTCCAACCCTGACTGATTCTATGATTCTAAAAAGTCATTAGCCATTGGAATGTGCTGCCCAGGGAGGTGGTGGGTTCACCATCCCTGGAGGTGGTCAAGAGGGGAGGTTTAGTAATCATGAGGTGTTGGGTGACAGGTTGGACTTGATCTTTGATGTCTCTTCCAACCTTATTGATTCTACGATTGTATGAAAGGGTGTTAAATGCAAAAATCCTAGCAAATTTTAAATGGAATTGGAATGGTTTCTGGAAAGGATCATGGGGTGTAATTTGTGACCTCCTGCAGCTGCAGAAGATCACACCCACTAGATGGAACTTCGGTGGAGCTTGTCTCATGATCTTTCTGCTTCTAAAACAGAAACAGGAGCCAGGCCCTTACCTGTGATCAGTGTGATTCTGTGAATTCCACTAAATGTGTGCCATCACATGACCACTGAGCCTCCAGCCTTTGCTGTGGGCTGTTGCTAACTATATTTTAAGCACAGCGTACAAGAAACGACTGCTGAGAGTTAAAATGCTTTTGTAAATCCTGCCTGCTAAAATATAGTTTGTTCAGTAGCTGAAATCAGAGCAAGTTTTAGCACACCATTTAGAAGACTGTTTTCTTCCACCCAGACAGGTGAGGTTAGCTGATGTGTTAACACAAAGCAGCTACATCCCCAAAAAGATGCTACATAGTGCAGTGCTTACATAGTTGGTCACACAGTGCAGACAGGACTTAACTGTCTCTTCAGATGGTCTCCATGCTCAAAGAGCAGAAATCTAGATGACAAACTCCTAAGGAATAAAATTCAATGTCACAAAACTTATGCAGCAGCCACTGCCCCATCCTCACTGCAACATGGATGCTGGCAGCATCACACCTCACTAGCACATCCCTGAGAGCTCCCTCTGAGCTCATCCATATTTACTTGTGGAAATACAAATGTGGCAACAGTAGAAGACATGTAGCAAACCCAAAATAATCCCTCGTGTCAGCTTAGTTAGATAAGGATTATTCCTCCCTTTACACCTAACTTGAACTGTACTTGTATTTTCAAATACAATTGTATCATATAGAGGACAGAAATCATCACTCATCAACAGCTGAAAGGAGAACATATACCAGCTTTACACTAGTCACAGATTCCTGTCCCTTTCCTTATGCTGGCTTTGGTGCCCAGTGGTCCTTTCTGTGAGTTGACCTAACTGTGCTGAAAACCAGCCTGTCAAATCCCCATAGAACTCAATGGCAGGGACTGGAAAGGCAGAAAGAATAAAAGAGAAACGTGGGAGGAAGAACAAGAAGCGTGACTCACATTTCATCAGGGGTGAGCAAAATACTAGATCTCATCTAGAGGCAGAGTTATGGATTTCAAAAGGCCACCTGGACCTTGGCTCATGAGCCGGTATTAAAGGTCCTGGTGAGTGTTACCATTTTGATAAACTGTTATTTAGGAAAGTCCCAAAACAGTTAGCCATGAACAAAACTACTTGATAATAACAAGCTTAGTGGCCATTCAGTTGTGGCAGCTTAAATACAAAACACATCTGTGAAAACCAAATGCTCTGTCACAATTCAGGTCACCCTTTCCATGTTACTGCTCCTTTGAACCAAGAGCCTACCTATTTGTAAATACTTCCAGCAGAGAAGCAAAGTTGTTGATGAGCTGGGGGAATATTTGATGCAACCTTGTTTAGAGGAAATGAACCATGCTTCATCAGGTCCAGCCGCCAGCTCTCCCCTGTCTGCCTGTCTCAGGACGTGGGTCTGAGGCAGGTCTGTCAGACACAGCCCGTGGTGACACGCTGGTCACAGGCTGTGACACAGGGCAGACATACTGTGATGTGTGGTTTAGGCTGGAGGTGAGGAGAAAGTTCATCACAGAGAGAGTTATTGGCCTTTGAAACATGCTGCCCAGGGAGGTGGTGGAGTCACCGACCCTGGAGGTGTTCAAAAAGGATTGGACATGGCACTTGAAGCCATGGTTTAGGCATGGGTGATAGGTTGGACTTGATGATCTCTGAGGTTTTTTCCAGCCTTATTGATTCTATGATTCTATGATCTCCCTCAACATGGAATAACCTCCTGATGAGAACATGATGGCATTGCTTCCCCGTGCTTTTAGCCAGAGCCTTACCCACAGTGTTAATATTTGTCCCAGTCCTCTCCAGTTTACCTCTCATGCCTTGCCTCCTCTTGCTTCTCTAGGCAAGTTGTTATTCCCACAGACACACCCCAGCAAAGACTCCCCAGAGCCTCCCCCAGCCATTTAAACTCCTAAGCAGCTTTTCATTCCCCCGCATTTGGAACAGAAAACATGAGCTTAGCTGACTCTTGGAGCTCCTTTAAGGGGACAGCAATGATTAAACCTCACGATACTTGGGGACAAATTGGTGAAAACAGCAGTGTGGCCTCATAAAAATGTTCTTTTGCCATTTGTGAGCAGGGGAAACGATGACTGGCTTTTAAATGTTTGTGAAAGTGGAGGCGAGTCTGTTGACATCCTGAGACTTCCTGGTTCATGTTCAGGAGCATGACTAAGGCAATGGTGCTCCTGCAGCACTTCAGACACCTGGGTGCTCATTAAAGGGAAAGCATGGGAGAGACTCAAATGGCTGTTGTGCTTTCAGAAAACACAACCAACGTAAATCTGTTATTTATTAATGTCTATGCCAGCACTGCAATGAGTACTGAAGGTCTTGACATTTCCAGTTTAAAGTCTTTACTGTATTCCCACATCATTATTTCTATTAACATTAAACATCTGGAAAAGTCTCCTTAGCCAAACCTTAGAATTTCATTCCATTTTCCCTGCCAATCCTGTTTGCCCTACAAACACACCTCAAATTGTGTTAGAGTTTTCTATCCTGCCCTCTCCTGCCAAAACCTTGAACTCCTCCATGCATTTAATAACCCCATCTCTCTGTCTTGGCATCCTGATCTGTCAAATTATGCTGATGTTGATATCATATCAAACTACTTCTGCAGCACCTAGCCTCACAGAAATTTTTGCTCAGCAAGAAAAGTCCCATGAGAAGTTTTTGGAGGAAGTAGGACATGAGGTCTTGGGTGACAGGTTGGACTTGATGATCCTCGAGGTCTTTTCCAACCTTATTGATTCTATGATTCTATGATAAGGTCATAGGAAAGTCCTTGCATCTCCTCTCTGCATTTAGGATGCAAAGGATCCTAAGCAGCAGGAGGTTAGCAGGAATAAAAGACTCTTTGCTTCTGCAATAATTTTGTTCTAGATTCTGGTGGTGTCACACAGTCAGCATGCATCTCCCTGTTTACAGCCAAGAAAAGTATAGCAGCATGTGCTCTCAGTGAGAGCATTGCACATCAGTCCTGAAGGCTAGTTCCCTCAAGGGGTGAGATACACTGATCTTCACTAGAGTGGTACCTCCAAGTCTGTGCCTAAGAAAATTAGGCTCTGAATATAGGACTTAGTAAAATTAATTGAGTAGGAAGTCAACTGCCTCATAAGAAGATTCGTGTTTACTGGTTAGCAGAGCAAGAAACTGCCAAATCTAGTCAACAGGAACTCACTTGTGCTTAAATCCTGCCCTGATGAGGCTTTTATAGACCCTTAGCCCCAAGCATTATTCAGGGGCCATGGAAGACTGTAATTAACAAGCGTGAAGTCTCTCCTTTTTAAATATGTGCAGTAAAATGAGGTTTACTGTCCATCTTAGCCCAGGGGAGGAGAAGTGGAGAAGAAACTTCTGTCTCTTTTTATAGGAAATGCCTACACACAGGACTGCAGCTATTCAGAGGCTGAGGAGAGAAGAGTGGGGGAATGATTCTACCTCCTGTTGGTCTGCTGGAAAAGTAAAACAAAATAAAAAGGCCAAACATATTAATTAGGATAAAGAGAAGGCAAGAAAAAGAGTGAGACCACCTGTGCAAGTGATTAGGGCACATACATGAGGCATGTGGCATCTTACCATTTCTGTTCCAAAACCTGCTAAACAATGGGTGGATCAAATACCTCAGTGTCTTAGCAAATCCACAGTATGTCTAAAACCTTCTGCAGTACAGAAAAAGTGAGCACTTTTTCCACTCTTTTTCCACTCTTGAGCAACCAGCTTTCCTTTGCTACAGGCTAGATGCAGCACCACTTGGACCCATTGGTATCTCATTGCTCTTACAGTAACATCTCCATGTAACTTGGACTTTCAGTTTCAAAAATAGCTTTCCTCATGGCACATAAAAAATCCCCAGCCATTATGTAGGGCCACATTCTGTGCCTGGCCATAGCATTAAGCTTCTGGTTTTGGTTCACTAGCAGTGCTCATAGACACAGTATTCAGCCCATAAGAAAAGTGTTAGCACTTAAGCACTGAGATGCAGCCACTGAGACAGCCTTGCAGAGCTCACAGAATCACAGAATTTCAGGGGCTGGGAGGGACCTCGAAAGCTCATCCAGTCCAACCCCCTGCCAGAGCAGGATCACCTACACCAGATCACACAGGAACACATCCAGGAGAGTTTTGAATATCTCCAGAGAGGGAGACTCTACAACCCCCTGGGCAGCCTGTTCCAGCATTCTGTCTACCATCACAGTGAAAAAAATTTTCCTCATATTTACATGAAACTTCCTATGCCTCAACTTCCACCCACTGCCCCTTGTCCTGGCATTGGGCATCACGCAGCAGAGCCTGGCTCCATCCTCTTGGCACTCACCCTTTACATATTTATAAACATTGATGAGGTCACCTCTCAGTCTCCTCTAAGCTAAAGAACCTCAGCTCTCTCAGTCTCCTCTTGTATGGAAGATGCTCCATTCCCTTAACCATCCTTGTGGCTCTTATCCAAAGCCAATCAATCAAACAAACAATACTCTTACTTACAGAAAAGGGGAGAGCTTACTTGGGACAGCCACACTTCTGTGCTGTGAATCTGAGAAGCCTGAATACTTGATGAATAAAAACTGTATTACATAAATAAATAAATAAATAAATAAATAAATAAATAAATAAATAACAACTTCTTCCAGTTTACTACTCCTGTGCAAGAGTGAAATTGTGGGAACAAAAATATTATGCTAATGAGAAACCACTTCAAGAAAGAAACCAGAAAATATGTGCAGTTAATCCTCCACCCAGGGAAATGAAAAGCATGAGAACAAACAGCAACTTTTCACAGAGACAGCTGATGTTGGTGCAAATCACTCACACATTAGTACGTTATTTTCATTTAGAATTATGCACTGAGCTGTTTGGATAGCCTATGGTTCCTGTTCAAATCTATTTGACAGTAACAGCCAGGAGCTTTGCTGCTCTTCAGAAACACAGCACAATGGAATTATTCTACTGCTGCAAAATGGCTCATTCTTGCTATATAAATGACTTCTACATGCACTAAATAGGCTGCATTAAAAAGAGCTGGTGAGAAGAGCAACATCTCTTCCTCCTCTTCTCTGTCTCTGCCCCAAAAGGAAGGGGAGGGTAGGGATGGTTTGCAGCAATCAGCGACAGATCTGTCTGGATCAGAATACTTGTTATAAATAAAGGTATTTTCCACTCTTACATGAATTTTCCAATTTCTTTTAAATTCAGCAAGGTCCTGCAGATATCAGACAGAGGAGATGGAGAGCAGAGGAGGAAAAGGTTAATTTTAATTTTCTTTTAATCTTACACTCTCACACTTCCTTGAAATATTTTTCATGTGAATGGGTTACCTATGGAAAGAAAACAGGGATTCAATCTCCCACCACACTGTTCTATCCCTCAGAAACAGAAAAGAAGGAACAAAACATGAGGGTTATTACCATGGAGCAGTAATCCACAGGATCCACAGAGGCCATGCTGTGGCAAATTGGAGGTGTTTAAAAGACTCAGATACATATATTTAGGTTTCTACGCTGACTCGCTGTATTGTCACATGAATGATGCCTGAGCCAATGGGAGTCTTCCAGAAAGACCTCCAGACTTGACTGGGAAACACCACAAAGCAAAGTCATCTTCTCTTACTATCTCTTCTGGCAGTCTGTGGCCCTACCTGAAGAAGAATTGTGCCAGAGAAAGGCAACGAGACAGGGAGAGGCCTCAAGCACAAGCCCTATGAGGAGAGGCTGAGGGAGCTGGGGTTGCTTAGCCTGGAGAAGAGGAGGCTCAGGGGAGACCTTATTGCTGTCTACAACTACCTGAAGGGAGGTTGTAGCCAGGAGGGGGTGGTCTCTTCTCCCAGGCAACCAGCACCATAACAAGAGGACACAGTCTCAAGCTGTGCCAGGGGAAGTTTAGGCTCAAGGTGAGGAGGAAGTTCTTCACAGAGAGAGCTGTTAGCCATTGCAATGTGCTTCCCAGGGAGGTGGTGGAATTGCTGTCCCTGGAGGTGTTCAAGAGGGGATTGGATGTGGCACTTGAAGCCATGGTTTAGTAGTCATGAGGTGTTGGGTGACAGGATGGACATAATGGTCTTTGAAGTCTTTTCCAACCTTATTGATTCTGTGATTCTATGATCTTTCCAGTTTCCCCTATCCAGTCTACATCACGGATGTTGATTTGCACTTGAGTGACGTTAGAAAGCTCTCTGAATAAAGATACCCTACCTTTTATGAAAAGAAGGGCTGTGAAGAAGACTGGAGAAATGGGTTTTACAACTGTGTTCAGTATTCATGAGAACCATAGCTCATTCAAGGGTCACAGACAGTGTTAAAAATTGGAAAGATACTGAAAATAGCCATAAAATTTGTGTGAGTGTTTTTCAGTGAGAAACTTCAGAAATCCAATTTATTTGATCAACGACGAAGAGGTACAGTGAGTAGGTTTCTTCGTGAGGAAATAATACAAAGATCTTTAATTCCATGAAGAGAAGTGAACCAAGAATCAGTTGACTGAAAATTGAAGCCAAAGAAATTCAACCTGGAAAGCAAAGTCCTTTTCCTTTTCCTTTTCCTTTTCCTTTTCCTTTTCCTTTTCCTTTTCCTTTTCCTTTTCCTTTTCCTTTTCCTTTTCCTTTTCCTTTTCCTTTTCCTTTTCCTTTTCCTTTTCCTTTTCCTTTTCCTTTTCCTTTTCCTCCCCTCCCCTCCCCTCCCCTCCCTCCCCCCCTCCCCTTCCCTCCCCTTCCCTCCTCCCCTTCCCTCCCCTTCCCTTCCCTTCCCTTCTCTTCTCTTCTCTTCTCTTCTCTTCTCTTCTCTTCTCTTCTCTTCTCTTCTCTTCTCTTCTCTTCTCTTCTCTTCTCTTCTCTTCTCTTCTCTTCTCTTCTCTTCTTTTCTTTTCTTTTTTTTTTTTCTTTTCTTTTCTTTTCTTTTCTTTTCTTTTCTTTTCTTTTCTTTTCTTTTCTTTTCTTTTCTTTTCTTTTCTTTTCTTTTCTTTTCTTTTCTTTTCTTTTCTTTTCTTTTCTTTTCTTTTCTTTTCTTTTTTTTTCTTTTTTTCTTTTCTTTTCTTTTCTTTTTTCTTTATCACTGAGAGAGTAATTAATTAATGGGGTGTCAAGAAACTGCCAAGGGAGTGGTGGATTTTCTCCTCCTGGTGTCTCCAATTTGATCCTTTCTGGGGAAGCACTTTTGCCAAATACCAGTTAATGAGCACAGTACAAGGGTGAGTGGGTGAAATGTACTGGTCTGGAATGTACAAGTCAGAGCAAATGATCTAAACAACCCTTCTGGCCTTACCTTCTAGGAATCCATGAATTATCCTGGATTTGTTGGCATGCACAAAGATAGAAAAAGCAAGGCTTTGAGGGGAAAAAAACTGCTAGGGATTTGCCTCAGGAAAATAATCTTCTGGTTCATGCAAAGGAAACTGGATTGATCTGTATTAATGGTGTCTGGCAGAACATTTTCTTAGTTGCTTGCCAAAGTTTTGGTGAGGTTTTTATTGCCAACTGTAGGAAGTGATATGAATTGATATAAAATATACAAACAACTCGGTAACCTTCTCATGGGAGTGAAGCATATATGATGAACATAATTTCTTTGCTTTTGTTCTCTTCAGAGAATTCAGGAATTTGGCTCTTTCCAAAGTGTAGCAATCATGCCTAAGCAGTTTATGGACTTCCAGTGAGAAACTGCCAAGCCCTAGAGACTTGTCAAAGGCAGAGGTTGAATATTAATCTTCACCACTGTCATTTCAACTGCATCTGAGCTCCCTCTTCTGACGTTTAGATTCCTTTTTAACCCCTTAGAGGGACGGTAAAATAGTCCTTCAAGGTATTCTTGGAGTAGGTACTCTAAGTAAAATCATATAAGACTGCTATGGACGGTAACACTTGACCAGCAATTCCCTTGGCTGCAAGTCCATATCCTCTCATTTCAAGCAGGGATGTCTGTGGTCCTTTCTCAATAGCATAATTTTTTCATTGTCATTTTTTTTTTAATCCACATTTTTCTGCCACTATCTTTTGTGCAAACCCTTTCAGAGTAACTTTTCCACATGCAATCATACTAGGAGGAAAAGTCCTCAGACATTTCAGCCCCTTTCTCCCTGATTTATCCTATCTGGATATCTTCCCAGGACGCTGTCCAGAACACTCACTGATTGTAAAGCTTGCACAATCTTTAATGGTATCAGTTCTTTATTATCCTCAGAGATATGCACTCTTCTTTAATCATACACAACTCCTATTGTAGTTTGTCTAAGCTCTAATCCTCAGGGAGCAACATTTTATTCTCCTTTAAATGCATAGACCCATGTATGAATAAACATTTCCTGTCTGTTTGACTGCCAGGGGCTTGAGAGCATTCTTGCACTCTTTTTTTTTCACAAAGTTTGTGATAATATAAATCTCTCTGACTACCTACAAAACTTGTAAAGACTGTCTGCATGGTCACACATCCCTTCAGACATCTCCACCCACAGCCAGATTTCAACATCCCCTCCCAGTCTCTTCAGTGTATCTGAAGTTTCCTGACTGCCAGACAATTTTTGGCAAGAAAAGAACTCCATGGTGGCTGCTAGTCCAGCCTTAGCAAGAGAGCAAATGTGGAAGATCACAGTCTATCACCACCATCTCTACTTGACTTTGCGTGATGCTGTTGTTCCTACCTTATGCTTATGAGTTTTACTCAACTCTCTTTAGTCCAGTTGAGTGGTTTTCTAGCAGGGTAAAAATTCAACTGCCCAGAAAGCACTAATTTTACCCATTAGATCTTGAGAATGACTATTGCCCTCCAAGGTATGTTTGCCCCTTAGGGAAGAAGAAGAGGGAAGAAATGCCACATGGCAGTTGATTGTCATCTTTTAGGTTGCATATCCCAAAAGATACAGTGATGATGGCCTGGGCAGTGTGAAATTGGTTTTATTTCTGACAGATATTAAAATATTGATCCCTCAGCTAGCTGTGAAGACCTGGTGAAAAAGCAGGGAGTCATTTATCAATTTCCTCGAGGCTTTCCATACGAGACCTCAGCCATCTGTTCACTTCCTCCCGTCCCAGCAGACCCTCATGAGAAGTTCTGCTTCCTGACGTGGTGCCAGCAAAAGACATGATCCAGTGACAGCAACAGTGAAAAACTCAGGAGAGAATGCTGAGAAAATGGGTGAAGAACAGAGTATCAAAGAACAGCCTATGCAGTGGAAAGGATGCTGTTAGAGGATTATTGGTGCACATGGAACTGAGTTTGACAAAGGCTGGCCATTCACAGAGCACTAATCTAGAGAACAGGCAATTTTGTGTGTATTTCCAGTAAAAAGTGAGCATTGACTTATTGTTGTGATTCAGATTAAATTACCAGCTCTTAAACTTGTTTAGATTTCAATTATTTGCCATTTTCTATCTGTAAACACAAAGTGAATTATAGAGTGTGATATATACAAAAGGAAAGACTAGGAGAAAGAAGGCTCCCCACAATAGCTTGGCATGCTGAAATCTGATCTTCTAGCACTGAGATAAGTATCTAATTTAGGATGCTGCAGGCTACAGAGAGTGAAGTTCTCCTCTGACAAACATATCATTCTTGGTTGGTACCACAGAGTCATCCCAAACAATATGAATTTCCTTCACCATCTTCTTTCTCTTACTGTTATCCTGACCATAGATTTCATCCTGAACTGGAAAGTTTCTCCATCTGAAGGCAAAGCTAACATAACCCAAACAATATGAATTTCCTTCACCATCTTCTTTCTCTTACTGCTATTCTGACCACAGATTTCATCCTGAACTGGAAAGTTTCTCCATCTGAAGGCAAAGCTAACATATCCATGGGGGAAAAAATAAACCACACCACGCAGCTGGTTTCTAACTTTTATTTTCAACTTAAAAATAATTCTTGCCAAAGTCTGCAGTAGTTTGTATTCAGGTGTAGTAGCTGCTAATGACAGCTCTGCTGTGGGATTTTACACCATCTGTCCATAAGGACTGGAGCTTTGTATTTCTTCTTTGCCTTGGGTGTATTATTGTCTTCCTCAAAACTTCATAGCTCCTGAGTGTTGCAGCTCCACTGGGCACAAAGAGGCAGGAGATGAAGTTCAGACAAGGCTTACACAGGCTCACTGTTCTACCACTGTGTTTTCTAACCCCAAGGTTAGCAGGCTTTAGATAGTCAGTGCTGAAAACAATGGCCTAATTGAAAACAATTCCCTAATCTGTAAAGTAGCTTTTGTGAATGCTGTCACAACTAGAAACTCAAAACTCTGAGTGTAGACACTGACTCTCTCCAGCTCATTTGCTTTGCAGCTGGTATATTCAGGCACTAGAGTGACCTCTTTATGACTTCCACTCTATATGGTTTTATTCTTGAATGTAGAGGCATAAATGTATTATTATGCATTGCTTTCTGTGGTAACAGCACTGCTTACACGTGAGGGTACTACACCAGTCGTAATGGCAGAGTAGTTTGTCAATAGATGCTGTTTGAAAATGGCTACTGTTCTGAGAGGAGAAGATAGCTGTGATCAGATGCTTTCATCTCTGTGCACCACTCTGTAACCCTGAAAAGAATCATAGAATCATAGAATCAATAAGGTTGGAAAAGACCTCAAAGACCATCAAGTCCAACCTGTCACCCAAGACCTCGTAACTCCTAGACCATGGCTCCAAGTGCCACGTCCAATCCCCTCTTGAACACTTCCAGGGACGGTGACTCCACCACCTCCCTGGGCAGCACATTCCAATGGCTAACGACTCTGTCTGTGAAGAACTTTCTCCTCACCTCAAGTCTAAACCTCCCTGGCACAGCTTGAGACTGTGTCCTCTTGTTCTGGTGCTCATACCAATGCCTTTCTCCTCTGATGATGGAACCAAACATCTGAGAACCTATCACGTTTATTCTCTTACAAGGGAGACAAAAATAACCAAAGCAGTGTAACGTGATGGATAGGGCTTTGTGGAACAGAGACTCAGAAAAAGGTGACTGTTTGGTAGACTCTTTAAAGGCTAATAAACTATACAATACAATACAATACAATACAGTACAATACAATACAATACAATACACCAGGTTGGAAGAGACCTTCAAGATCATCGCGTCCAACCCATCAACCAATCCAACCCACCCAACAACTAGACCATACAGCCAAGCACCCCATCAAGTCTTCTCCTGAACACCTCCAGTGAAGGTGACTCCACCACCTCCACGGGTAGCCGATTCCAATGGGCAATCACTCTCTCCGTGTAGAACTTCTTCCTAACATCCAGCCTAAACCTGGCTGAAACTAGATCAAAATAAACATTTTAGAGTTGCAACAACTAGAGGATTTAAGCAGTAAGCAGAAGAAAATGAAGTTATCTAGTGTACAAACATTCTCCTCCAATTAAAATTATTATTATTATTATTATTATTATTATTATTATTATTATTATTATCATTATTATTATTTAATGAAAGAATATATTTGCTAGAACAGCTTAGGAAAAAAATCCCAGACATGAGAATCCAATGCACCATCCAGATAGGAATTTCCAGTTCTTCTAGGTTATGCTGATTGCTTCTATGCAGTCCTATATTATCGTTGTGAAAAATGGCAACAATCCTTGCATAAAGCAGCTGCGAGAGAGTATTTGCTATGTTGAAGACTCAAGTTTAGCACTGCACAAACAAAGCCTCTGTTGTGATACCAGCGAAAAGGTCACAACACGATCCCGCAGTGATAAGGCAGGTAGAATTTGCGGTGTTTAGCATGATGTGCTGCCCTTTCCAACATGGCAATACACACCATGTGTACTTGTCTACCTGGTCAGCCAGCAGTTGATGATTGAAGTTCAGACCTACAGACAATGCTCAAAGTATTAGTAAGGAAATACAGATAATTGGCCTATTTACTATCTGTAGGATGCCCTGTTCTTTATCCAGATTGTCATGATTTCTGCTGGAATCTAAGCCTGCAGAGCCCAAGCAAATATCAGCTGCAGGCTCCCTCACAGATCAGTTGCTGTAAACCAGGTATAAGAACAGATACAGAAGGGATGTGATGTCCTTTCAGGTTAATGGATGCACTAGTAACTATCTAGCCTCCACTTTGGGTTCTAAGCCCTGACTTGGGAAATGTCTTGGACTGTTGTATTGATTGAGGCCTCAGGAAAGGTGCCTTCAGCAGCAGCAGGATCTGTGTGCAATGATTTGCTTTGTTCTTGAGGAGGGGAAGGGGGAACAGGCAGTGGACAAACTGAATAGGTCTTGTGTGACTCAGTATGAGAGGAAAAGGCAATAATAAACAAGATCTCAAGAGCACATAGCAATCTGTACATTCCAGTACAGAGAATGCATCCTAAAATGCTTTCTTGGGACAAATGGCAAGGGAGAAGTTTGAAATGTCTTCCAGATGAGCTCTGAGAGGACTGTGGAAGAGATTCCAGTATCCCAACCTTTACATCAGTCCCTTGATCTATGGGCTAGGACAATGACTAGAACCAGAGAGAGAGTATGTCATGATGATGCCCAGTGCATTGCTCAGGAGAAAATGGGGACAGGGTTGTAGTTGAGAGCAATTCTGTTCACATTCCATCAGACCCATTGCTTAGAATGAAGTTTAAGAAGCTGCTTCTTGCAGTTTCCCCTTCCCAAGACTCATTCCTTCAGCATCAAATGTGTATTCTTCCAGCTCCTAACATAAAGAGCTTCCCAAGGCCATTCATATGGCCAAAGAGCCCTGAGGCTGGTGATCAGATGAATTTTTTTCCTGCAGTTTCACTGCCCTCAGCCTCCCTTACCCCTGCAGCAGTCACACACTTTTTCAAATCATTCTATTAAAAAGGCTCTCAACAAGCTCCCCAAGCAAGACCCATCAAAAGAGTAGGAGCCACACATCTCTCTCAGGGAGCAATATAAACACAGAGTGTGCAGTACAGTTCAGGTTCATAAAAATCCAATTTAGAAAAGGTGATTTAAGGGATTTAGAAATATAGACTGAAACTTATGAAGCTTTTGCTCTACAGATGAACCCAGCCTCTGTCTTCCTAGGGACTCCAAGATAACATATTTCACCAGTCGTCTGCTAAATTCTACCTTCCCAAGATGAGGATAAAACTTTTCTTCCTCACTATGATTTTGTGAGGATAAAATCCTCTGATGAACATCAAGCACTCAGGTGCAGTGAGACAGACCTTAAACAGAGAATGCAAAAGACAGTTCCTGAGCAGACCTCTGCCGACATCTTCATTCCAGCTGTGAATTCCACATCATTTGCAGGGCTACTCTGAAAGTTTAGCTTCAGTGAAGGAGCTTCATATGAGCAGACTTGAACCAGTATGTGCTGTCTTCACTAATGCTTTTTCCTCTTTCCTTACCTTCCCTTTTGCCTGTAGGTAGTGCTGCAGGGATTTTAGCCTTGGCGTGTAGCGCTGGGCACAGGAAACCTCAGCTTCTTTCTCCCCTTTCTGATGACATTTTTATGACCTCAGGGAAATCATTTAACCCATTTGTTTCCCATGCATAAAAAGAGAGGCAGGATGTTTTCATTGTCCTGACCACCAGTACAACACAGTAACCTCTCCTGGCTGCCTCTGTCCATGACAGTGGACCTTGTCTGTATCTCCTCTGAGGTCACTGAACACCACCATGGCCATAATACAGGAGAACAGTTAACAGATGGTGGCAGTAATGCCAGGCTCCGAGCTGTTCAGAGGAGATCCCTCAGCTTTGAGGTTGTGAGGAGAAAGGTGGTGCTTTCCACCCACCTTAATCCTACTTCCATATGGCTTTGGGGAAGGACTGCAAAGAAAGAGGAAGGCAGCTGCCAGCTGACAGGAATAACAGGAGCCAAACCAGGAAGCACAGGAAACCTGCACTTTTGAAGGTTTTCCTGAAGTGTTACTGTTTTCCTCTGTGCTGATTGTAGGTTTGCTCTGGCTCTAACTGATTTTTCTCCCCAGCTTCACAGTGTACCTCATTCTCCCACTGTCTCCTCCCAGCCTGCCCTGCAACGCTCTTCTTCCTCCCTGACAAGCTGTCCCTTCCCCACCCCCTGAAAAGGGGAACACTTTTGTGGCTATTTCTGCTTGTGCTGCTGTCTTCTCTTCCTTGTTCCTGTGTCTGTCTTGTCCAATTGTGAACCCTGGGCTTAAGGGGAGCTGTCTAGTGTTCAGCATGTAACGCTCACCCTGATTAAGCCTTACTCTGTTGGTCATGCTATTCTAACAAAGATTATTGCTCTTTGCAAGAAGGTAAGGAGACATAGAGAGGGACTGCTGGTCTTCCATGGGGGTGTTGGACCTGGTTACATAACAAATTTCATGTACTCTTCTTATCAATTATCAACAAAACACCTCAGAAAATAAAGCATTTTAAGCACTAACCCCACGAAAGCTACATGGAAGAGAAAAATATGTGTCTACCTGACATGGTTAAAAGAGCTAGTAAAACCACAGTGTGACCAGCAAGTGAAGTCATTGATGAAGTTTCCAATAGCTTCTTTGGAAATCAGAGCTGGCTTGATTTGCTGCTTCAGAAATACCCAAATATAGCAATGATTTGAGTAGTGCAACACTCCACCTTCCACATACCCTCCTAACCCTACACGTCTGCTGCTTCAGTGGAGAAGATCTAGTCAACAGCAAACTGTGACTTTGTTAATTAAGTGTGAGAGTAACTTACAATGTGTACTGGTTTTACCAAGGATGCCTTTCAGAGAGCTCATCTACAGCTGACATATGCAAACACACATGGCAAGCAAAGCAGAATTAAAGCCAGGACTTCAGTGGCTCCTACCTGTGTTCAACTGCAGCAGGTTGGTGATACTTGTAAATCTTAGTGTATGAGGAAAAGGATCAGTGAGTCAAGGCATAGCAGATACATTTTTGCACAGATGTAATTTTATGTGTATACAGATTTGGGGTCGGAAGTGCAACATTTAAGGGGGAAAAAAATATTGTGTTTGGAAGACTTCCTCCACATCCAACTAAACCCACAATCTATTGTCAGCTACTAAAAGTGAAATTAAGAAAGAGAAGGTCTGAATTGCTTTATATTTTGTGACGTATTCTGAAGACTCTCATAACTGCTGAAATATGAATGTCAAGACTTTCACGTTCATACAGTTCTGGGGAGATGAATTCTGCCCAAGGAAACAAATGACATTGCAAAGTATTTTTATATAAAGAGATTTCCAAGTAACTCAAACCAAAAAGAAAATAAATACAGATGCAAAAATAAAACCATCACATTTTTTTCACTCCCTTGTCAAACTTGGGTGATATCTCTGTGGGGCCATTTGTGAAGGTTTGTGGAAGAGAAAGACAAAGGGTGATTTATCCCAGACCTTATTTTTAGGCACCAGAAGGGAAGCAACTCACTACATTATGATCCACTATGATCCATCCAAAATGCAGCTTGTTAAAAGCCCACTTTTTGCTCTGAGGCTTGGAGACTTTTTGCTCTGATAGTAGTTTACTTATCCCCTGCTCTCCCACCCAAGGGCACAAGGCCATCCACCAGGGCATTGAGCTGGAATCCATGGGACCAAGTTTCTGAGCAGTACAGCTAGAAACAACTATGGAGGGATCTAACCCCAGCCTGAGATGTGCATTTCCTACAGAGTGAGTGAACTGTGCTGTTCCAAGCACTTCTCTGCTCCCAGCAATGAGCTGAAGACCATGGCTTTGTGACACCAGTCTGTATCAACATGCAGACAAACACAAATTGGGTTTCCTGCCTTATCTTGGCAGAAAAAGATAAAGAGAAACCACAACTTGGAGAAAGGTGTGCTCAGCCTCCCTCCTCTTGTTGCTCTTTCATTGTCAGGCAGCTAGATGCAATTTGTATCTCTGAGGAGAAAGAGCTAGATAATGCAATCATTTCCTAGTCTCAGGTGCTGTGGTGTCAAATCCTCCCCTTTGAAAACATTCAGACAGACTGGTTTCTTCTAATCTTATGCAATGCCTCTTCAAGATACAATTATCTGCTTTGAAGGGCAATCTGAGGTACAGAGAAAGCTTACTTGCCTGGGACAATGAGCAGTATGGTGAGGGGCAGGGTAGCTGTGCTTGCTGACAGCAGTACCAAAGCTTGATGACACTACTGCAGAGATGAGTGTCTGGGGCACAAGCACCCTGCCCTCCCATTCCACTGTCTGGGTCCAGTCAAATCCACCTTATGAGTCCTTCTTCACCTCTATCAATCACTTTCCTCCTTCTTCCCAAGCGAGTGGAAGGCAGAGTGGATTTCTGCAGGTGTAGGGTCACTTGTGGATCTGTAGGTTCAGAGAAGAGGGCAAAGGGTGGGTGGAGGGAAGTAGGGGAATAAGGGTTTGTGCTGGAAATAGGGTCCTGCACTCTGAGGGGAGGAGGGCAGGAGTCACCCTGTGCCCTGCCCTCTCTGAAGAGGTTATAAATGAGGTGTGAGGGAGAGATGAGATATGAAAGCCTTTTAAGAACTGGTCTCAGTTCTATCTGGGCAGCTCATAACGAAGAAAGGAACCGTCCTTAGCCAAATCTTCCAAGAAACCCACTGACCTATGGCTCAAAAAGTTTGATAGCATTACAGGGTGTGTGTATACCTTGAGACATTTCTGGTATCATTGAAGATTCAAATCCTTGCAGACTGAATGCTCCCAAACCCCCTGCTTACGCCAGCTGCTGCTCCATTTTGAACCTGCCTCACATCCAGTGGTCATTGTGGCTTTCCTATCATCTTTGGCTTGAATTTTTCCTGCCCTTACTAATGTGGAGGTGCTTCATACTTGCTGCTCGGTTTTCTAGACTGCCCAGGACTGCATCTCAAATACTATCATATGTACAAACTTCACCATGCTTCAGAATACAAAAAATTCCTGTGATTGTAGATGTTTCATAAAATTCATATGTAAGGGGGAAAAAAAATCATCTTTTTTTAACTACCATGAATGCAATATTAGGTTTATAAGCATTCAAATGAGTCAGATGCTCTATTAGTCCATTTCAGAAAATTTTTTTTTCTCTGTATATGAATGAAAAATTTAAATGGAAATGGCTCTGAAAGGAATAGTGCTGAACATAGTCATATGCAAAGCAACCTACAAATCCTGACATGGGTAAAGAAAAAAGAAAATGCCCATGATGTGTGGGGTTCTAAGAATGAAAGAGAGATTGTTCCTTGCACGTGCTGTGTCCAACCAGTTGTTGCTCCAAAGCTCTTAACAGGCTTTATGCCCACACACTGAGTGAGCTGCACATCAGTGTTGAGCAAGATGCAGACAGGAGAACTCTGCTCAGAGACTGCAAGGATTAAAGCACCTCAGAGGCTTAAATTTGCACTTTTCCTGTCCTTGTGCTAACTGATAAGGCAATGTCAGCCCACAAAGATAGCCATGATTTCAGACCAAGTAGCTACCAATAAATCCACGGGGAAGAAAATGGAAATCAGTGGAGCAACCAGTCATTGCTCTGCAGTGGTAAGTGTAATAGCAAAGGAGGGTTTTAAGGAAGCATATGAAGGAAGATGATAATACATTTTGTGGAGCTTCTCATAAGCATGAGAGGCAGTATGGCCAAAAGGACATAATTGCCACTTTGAAGATTAAAAACTGGGTAATAGAAGCCAGCAGCATGAGGTAATTAGAGGAAGACACAAGATTTCACCTCCTGAATGTATGTGTTTTGTGTGTGCAGCGTGCTACGGACCAGAGATGAAACGGGGCTGACTTAAAAAAAATACTAATAAAAACGAGGAAGTGGGGATGGGAAGCTTTAAGAAAAGAGAACTATAAATTCTGTAAGAATAGCTGCTATAAAAAGGACATTTACATGCTAAGAAGGAAGAAATAAAGGATACAGCTGAAGATTTTCAAAATAGCTCCAAGCCAAATGTGAAATAGTTTCCAGTAATTCAGATCCCTCACAGCCAGGCAGGTCCTGGGCTCTCCCCTGCGAGGGGAGCATTCTGAGGCTGGCGCGGTATGAGAGGGTGTCCCCCAGTATGCTCTCCATGTTTCACATGCCAGGCAGTGCAAAGGAACCAGCTTGCAGGGGAAATGGCCATCTGCTTGTGTCAATAAAAGACCAGCGCGCATGGCTCGAGCCTAAGCGGGCTGCAGCCAGGCTTTTGTCGCTCCACGGGCGGCGGGAATGGGGCACCTCGCTCCAGTGAGAACAAGCAGGATTTAAAAGGAAGAAACAAAATTCCTGTGTCACAACTTCATCTGCTCTGTACAGGTGTGGCAGTTTTAGGCTATGCCTTTAAAATTTTTCACAGATCACATAGGCAGTCTGCCACGGGGCAGGAATACGGACAAAAATGCCTCTGCCTTCAGCAGTAACCACTCCTGTCTCTTGCATCACATATATGTGCCATTCTAAATCAAACAGCCGAATTTGCAGTTGTTCAGTTGTTTTAACAACCTTTAATTTACTGGCCTGCAGCCTTGGAGCATCATAGCTGTGGTTTCTTGCAATATAGCTACAAAAGTGACCTCTCACTTTTCCTAGTTGCTACATATTCAACAATCAGTGTGTGGCTGCAGGGACATTCATACAGCAAACTTACAAAGCCAGTGTTCAAAATAGATAAGAGCTTCACTAGGCATTTCTTACTCTAAGAGGCTGGATCAATCCCCCTACTGTGCAGACAGTAACTTCTGTTACCCATTAAATTCAAATTGATGGCACCCATTAAGTTTAAATTGATGGCTCTTGTCCTAGATACCCATTCTCCTAATGACAACTGAACTCACTGCGTGAGTTAGGTGGGCTCTAGAATTCCAGAGGTCTGTAGAATGAGATATGAATCCAATTTTCTTGCATCAGGCTACTGTGAAAATCAAGGTGGTAAAAGATGCAATACACATAAACACCTTCTAATATGAAAATACTTAGGCAACCAAAATAAAACTGTGGTGAGTATATAATACTGAAACAATGTTCTAAATAGTCTGATTTCCAATTAAAAGGGAAAAAAGAATATTAAAAGTTTGATGTATCTAATATGAAGTGTCAATGAACCTGTCTCTCTCTTGAAAGGTTACAAACTGCAGCTAACTCCATGAAAGGACATCTGTGCGTTTTGGTTGTCCAAACCCAAAGCGAGTGTTAAAAGCCATCACTCAGTTGCTGAATTAATCAGACTGGATCCAAGAACTCTAGCTTGAAGGTGTGATCTGTCATTGCCTTTCAAAATGCCAGGAGAGAGGAGGCTAGAGGTGCCCAACTGAGGGATTGCATCCCACCTCAGTCGTCCTGTCTCTGAAGCGCTTCAGAAACAGCTGCCCAAGAGCCTTCCCTGGAGAGACACACAGAAGGTCTCTGCATGTGTGATGTCCAGAGCAGCTGATGGACATTGATCCACCTAACATATGAAGTAGGTAGGGAAAAGGCCCTGACATGCAGTCCTCTCTTACCTGCAGTCTAACCTCTGCAGCTAGCCTGCTTAGCTAGAAGCATGAAGGTGCCAGGGTGTACCAGCTCTCTGCTCTGTTCCACACTGCAAAGAAATGATTATTTAAGGGCTGAAGAATGAGATAAAAAGGAATCATGACTGCATATTGTAGTCACTGGGTCAGACTGCTAACACTGGACTCTGGGTGTCAGCCCTTGAATGCTCCAAGAGCTCTTCCAACAGTTTCTGGCTCTTGGAGCATTCAAAGGCTGACACCCAGAGCACAGCGCTTCCAGTGGAGCAAGGACCCAAAGCAAGCTGTCTCCTATTCCCAGGAAAGCCTGGTAAACAGTGTGTCTGCAGAATCACGTTTGTCTTTTGGAGCAATTACTGTGGAACTCTCCCTGACAAAGGCTTACTCTTAACTCATGTGATGAGCAACTTCACCAAGAGAAAAAGGAAACATTGCTGCTCACACTCCCTTACCCTAGAACTTCATGGGAAAAGCAGGAGGAGGTAAATGAAGGGATTCTAATTTTCTTAGGTGGGAATTAAAGCCATGTTTCCTGAGCCCGGCCACTGAGCTGCTGGATGAAAGGGGACTGCCTCTTAAGCTTTCAAAGGGGCTAAAAGCACCTCACAGCAGGAAAGAGGTCAGAGTGCCTGCTCTGAGTGAAGGAATATGCTTTCCCCACAATCGTATATAAGAAATCCAAGTCTCTGAGACAGACACAACTGCTTCCTCTTTCCTATTTTAGGTAGCTTTCTGTGTAGCCAGGTATTATATGACCTCTGATAACAAATCTGTGCCCTACTGGGACACCAGACATTACAGGTCACACACATTTCTGCCAAGCTGACTGGGACACACTGCACAGTGTTTATTCCAGCTACCTCAAGAAAAAAAAAAAAAAAGAAGAAAATTCTTCCAGAGCTGAGCATAATAATAGTAATAATAATAACAACAACAACAACTTGTACTGGCTTAGCCTTTTGCACCCTGTGGCTACAATGCATTTGTTCAGGCAATGAGAATCATAAAAGCAGACTCAGGGTACCAGCCTCTACCTGCCAGCTGAGAAAATTACAGAATGTGGCACCTAGCTTTCTCCCCACAGCCTGAGCCCTACAGAAAACCTGAGCACTTGACATGGAGGCTGCTAAGTCCACAGTCCCAAACCCTTGCTACATCTAGCCCTAAATCAGTTTTGACTCATAACAACTGAATACCAGGAATCTGAAGCAAGCACAAATGCTTCCTACTTCTTAATTTAGATGGCTTTCCCTTTAGCTGGGGCCATCAGTTTCATTTCACACCCTGTGACACTTTTCAGCATTATTGTCTATGATTCTACTTAATTCTTTAAGTCCTGATCTTCCCCAAATTCAGCTGGAACACATAAAAAAAATGGACTAGCTTGTTCATCAAAAGCACTGTAGCCACATGCCACGAAGCAATCACTAACGCACATGTAGTCTTTCCAAATACACTTGATAAGGCATCACCTGTCAATGCCACTCTTTAGAAATATCTGGTTATCAGGCATTTTTACTCAGATCACTCTTTCCAATAGTAATGAAGGAGGAACATGAAAATGGAAATGAGTAGAAACCTCAGAGAAGAGGGATTGTGGGCGGCAGTGGTGCTGTTGAAGCAAATATCTTTGGAACTGCAGCTTAACTTCATGCCGAATCAGGTTATCACCTGCTTGTCATCACTGCTACTCGTCTGGCCACACCAAGAGTTACAGAAGCTAAACCAGCAGGAAACTACCCTTCCCGCTCCCAAAGGGGAGGTGGAGGGAAGAAAGAGAGAATAGTTTTCTGCGGGTTTAACTCTCTAAAATGGCTTATCGGGAGGTCAGAGGAAAGCCAGGACACAGACAATGGAGGGAGTGGAGCTGTAGGGCCAGAGCACAGGAACGAAGGGAGCAAAGGACTGCCACGGTGTTGACTTAACCCCAGGTAGAACTATTGGGGAACTACAGTGGGAGAAGTATTAATCCTCACAACTTGATGGATGTAAAATGTTTCCTGCTCCCTGCTGCAGGGCTACCATCTCCATGTTCTTGTTCACCCATTGCTTAATGCAATAGAGTCTCCTCATCCTTTCTTTGCTGCTGAAATGCAGTAGAACCACCATGTAGCAGCAACCAGTCATTCAGTGGTGTGTTTGCCCCTACCCTGCTAGTTGTTGCTTCTTGCTGTGATTGTTCTTAAGGGAGGGGCTTGAGCTTTACTGGAGTGTTTTTGTTTTCATATGATCTAAGGAATTGTTGTTTGTTTTGGGTTGGGTTTGTTGTTGGGTTTTCTTATTCTTGATTTTAGTTTGTAGATTCTCCTCCCCCCTCCCGTTTGTTTGTTCAGAATTGAACACCCTCATTACTGAAAGTTCATTATCTAGTTGCTGGAGAGATTTTATATATGTATATATTTATAAGATAGGAGAAAGACAAACTGTATGACACTTTAAAAATACATGTAACTCTTAAGTTTTCAGTTTTCCAACACATCGACCATTTGCACAGTCTGGATCCTATTTAACAAACATTGTTGAATGTATTCAGTTAATAAAAGCTTGGCAAATATTAGTAAAGGGCTTGTAATGACTGTGAGTGACATAAAGGTTAAAAGCTTTTGATAGCATTGCACCAAAGTGGAGTAAAGCTTGAAGAAAGTCTGGTGATGTGTCGGTAAGAAATCTCAATGCTGATTAGGACCCCATGAAATGGCTCATTTCTTGGAAACAGGAAAAGACACAGCTACTCCACAAGTCCCAATTTAGTTTTAAAACCTGAAACTTTTAACATTATTCAGATCATATTGTCCTGTTCTCTCATTTCCACAAAAGTGTGTGCAGATTAAAACAAAAATTACTTTCCCTCACTGTCCTAGCCTGGCAGCTCCCGGGAAAGCAAGGTTTTCTGTCTTATACATACGCTACACTGCTTCTCCATGATGAGCAGGAAGAGAATAGAAAAGGTGGTATGTAGCTCTTGGTGTAAACTTTAATTATTACTTTTTTTGCTTGCTCGTTGCTCTCCCTGCACAGAGGAAAGGTCTCTGTGCACCCAAGGAAACAAGGAGGCTTCCCGGTGCCTCCTCAGAGCTCACATAGCCCAAGGGAGAGGCACGACCAGAGCACCAGAAAGCACCCGCTCATTTCAGGATTTCTGGAAACACTGGATTCCAGCTCCCAAAACCACTCTTAGATTCACTTTCTTTAAAGGCTTGTCTGGACGAGGATAAAGGTGTATTTGAAAAAAGAAAAAGAAAAAAAAAAAAAAAAAGAAGAAGTGTCAGTGAAAACTTTTAATTAACATGTTTTCAAATTCTCGCTGTTGACAGGGTGTGTTGCATTTTAGTGCATTTGCCAGCAAACGTGTTAAAATACATTTGTGTCCTGTCTGCACGCGGCAAGCTGGGACATGCTTTCCCAAGTTTCAAAACTGAGCAGGAGTTAAAACGCCTCCATGATCCTGCTTTCACCTCAGCTGTGGGTGGGTGTCACTGATGGGTTTTCCTTGGGACTCTGGAGAGCAGCTGCCGTACGGGCAGGGAGCTGTTATTTAGCCGCTTCCTCCTTTCCCTGAAGCGTCCAAATGAAAGTGACATTTCATTTACCTGCCTTTTAGGAATGGATGAAAGTAACATTTCATTTACCTGCCTTTTAGGAAATGGATGTGTTTTATACAGCACTGGGAAAAGGAGGGGAAAAAAAGTATATAAAAGCTGGATATTAGTGAGATGGGAGGTTGGGCAGTGGCTACAGGAGTCAAAAACTAAGCTTTCACAGGGTAGCAAATTGCAGTTTTGGGGAACCTGATATAAGGTTAGGATTTCCATAGCCACACACGGCATCGCATTCAGCTGTTCCAAAAGCAGCTAGCAGCTTGTTTTCCAGCCTCCCCACAGAAGGTCAGTGTAAAGTTGACCTAAGCATTATATACCAAGCTTATACCTGACTAGCTTGACAGAAACGTTTGTGTTTATGCCTGATCAAAGCTGTAGCTGCAAGGCACAGGTTCAGTATTAATGATCGGGAAGTCACAGCCAAGCATCAGTAACTCTGAGCCAGCTGCGACGCTGATTTGCTGGGCAGCACTGTACAACCATTTCATCAGTCCACACCTCTTCCTCTTTCCCAAACTGAAAGGATGAAAAAAATCTCAGGTGAAGCGTGCTGAGAGGAGTCTCAACTTGGAAGTACTGTTAAAAGAAAACAACTTCATGGGATGCAACACATAGCTTGAAATCAGGAGATCGACTGTGGTGGGGACCTTCCCCTATGGTGAAGCTAGGGCAGGTGAATCCTGCAGCCTCCCTGAGGATGTATCCCCAGCCCTGTCTCTTGTTCATTTTTGGGCTCCTCAGAGCTGTCTCTCAGTCGTGGCTGTCATGCTTTTAGAAGTATCATCACTCAGCACATGGAAAGTATATGACTTTTTGCTGACACAGCTACTGTGGTAAATACTCGCGCACGGATGCACTTAACAACGGTACCACTTTTTTCAGACACTAAAGCTGCAACAGCCTATACAAAAGCAACTTTGCACATCCTTGTTCCTGCCTAAGGAATGCTGCAACATCTTTTTTTGTGTGGAAGGCACTGGAGAGTAATGGGGATTTTTCACATTCATATCTGATTAGTCCTGCTGCAATACATCAATCAGGGATTGTTTTGGCGTTGTATTTTTGGTTGGGTTGGGGTTTTGTTCTTTTTTGGGGGGGGGGGGGGGTTGGAGGGAGGAGCTGGAGGGTGTGTTTGGTTTCTGGCTGTTTGTTTGGTTTTTTTCTCTCTTTCTTTGTTTCTTTTTCCTTTCTTGGAAGGAGATGAAAAGATCAGGAGCTTGAATAAAGTAGAAGTTTAAGAATGAGGAATCTCCCCTCCAGCATAGCTGTTTGCTTGGTGCTTAAAGGTGTGGTGTGACAAGGAGCAGCCTGGTAACTGGTGGGCTAAAGAATTTGGTCAAGGGGTTAAATCCGGTGTTTGCACCTCATGTTCAAGGGTTTGGGTTAGAAAGCAGAGATAGTTGTCCAGGTTGCCATGTGCTGGGACTTGACACAGGGAGTGTATACATATTCCAATTTCCTGCTGGTCCAGAGACCAGCAGTTCTACAGAAGAACTTAAGGAACTAAGTATCTAGAATACCAGCCAAGGTGTTTCTCTCTCTTTTTTTTTCTTTTCTTTTTTTTTTTTTTTTTTCTTCTTTTAAAGTTGTAAAACATCAAAATGGTGAAAAAAACCATCTCAAAAGCAGAATGCAAAGCATACACTGTCAAAACTCCCACAGTCACTGTGAAATTTTTCAGAAACACTATTCTGAAGTTCAGCTGTAGCTATGGTGGAAAGCAAAACTGAATATGCCCACGCAGGTGAAACTGCATATACCCAGGCAAGGTGGAGAGATGACTTTTGATAATGAGTGTGGACTCCTGTCAGGGTCTTCCAGTGTGTCTTCTTGGGTGATCTGCTGCATCAACCGGTGTGAAAATAAAACAAACAGCCAAAAACCCAACCCAAACCACGACCAAAATCACGATCTGCTTAACATCCAGACCTAAAGGAGCAGAGAAAGCATGACGTGTGGAGTCCTCTCGGGAAGCGGAGGTGGTTCAGGCAGAAGGAAGCTGTCCGGCTGTCCGCGCCTCACGGTCCCGTTCCGTCACGCCGCCAGGTGAGCCCTCCGCAGCCTTCTCCGTGCCCTCTGCCGCCACTGTCCCATGCCTGCCTACGGGGGGAGGCAGGCGAAGCATTCCCCCCCCTCATACCTGGGGCCCCTCCCGACCCCCGAGCCCAGCCCAGCCCAACCCAAGCCCGCACGGCCGCAGGTAACGCCGGGCGCCGCCAAGCAGCCGCTGCCGCCCACCCCGGCAGTCGCCAGGGAAACTAGCCCCGGCGAGGGAGCCCCGGGGCGCGGCGGCGGCACCCCCGCCCCTGCCGTGGGCGGTCACCCCCTCAGCGCAGGCCCCAGGCTAGTGCGGTTGTTGCCGGTGCGGGATGCGCGGATGGGTGCGAGGAGCAGCACGGCGGGAGAGCGAGAGGCCCCTGCGCTGGGATCGGCGGGGCGGGCGGCGGCCGAGACAAAGGGAGCGGCGGCTCTCGGCGACGGGGAGCTGTGCGTGAAAGGCGGCGGGGCGAGAGGGAGAGGCTCCATCTCCCCCTAAAAAACAAAAACACAACCCATAACAAAACAAACCCAAACAGCCAGCCAACCAAATGCCCCCAGGAAACGACATATTCTCTTGATCTGTTGAAAATAACCGTCTGCCCTCGCCAGGGTTGCCGAAACACCGTGGCGGCCGCACAAAGCCCCCCGGCCTCGCAAGCCCCCCGTAATCCTCGGGGAGAGGGAGGCGGGCGGCTAAACTGACCCCCACACACACCCTCTGCCCCGCTCCGCTCCGCTGCCCTTCGTTATCGGCATGACTTTAACATCCTTGTTTATAAACAAGAGGCGTTTGGAGATTACCCGAGTTTGGGAAACGATCGTTCTGACGTTGGTTTCTGCTCCTTAAAAGGGGGTGGGGAGGTCGGAGGGGGGGGTGGATCTGGGCCAGCCATTCCCGCATCACAGCCAGGAGGGAGCCAGCACCCTGCACCCGCTGCCCCCACCCCCGAGAAAGGAAATCAATCAGATCCGTGATATTTCCCCCACCCCATGGCTGCTAAGCGGTCGAGATCACCGTTAATTCGCGTGCATTAGGTTCGGGTTACATCTTATTCGAGGGTTTAAATTCCACGTAAATACATACTCGAGGCTGGGGTTTGGGGAAGCGCGAACGGTTTCCTGATAATGTCGATTCGCCCACTACTTGAGTGCATGGAAATGTGATCTTGAAATGGGTCACCGCCTCAGAAAATACTTTAAAAACACAATTCAGGAATAATCAGACAGTAGAATTTAATTAGAGCCGTAGGCTAATCGCAAAATATTTTATTCCAAGCCAAATATCTCTATGGGGGAGGGGGCTGTTTCTGCTTCGGCAGCGGCTCCTGCTGCCGCTGCTTCAGCGTTGGCAACATCTGGCCTACAGACCTACTAATTTCGACTCGTGATCTCGTTCGGCGAAACCCGATCTACGTGGTTCAAATACCTTCCAAATTGAGGGCGATTTAACAATCGCGACCAATTAAACCCGAGGAAGAAAAGAAGGAAAAAAGAGAAGGAAAAAAAAAAAGAAACAGAACCAGAAAAAGGCAGCAAATCCCCTCCTTCCCTCTCTCTTCCCCCACCCCCGGCTCGCACACACTATCTGTTGCTCTCTCACGGCGGCAGCGGGTGGGGGCGGGCGGCGGGGCCGGGCCGGGCCGGACTCACTCACACTCGCACTCACACTCACCCGCACGCCCCTCGCACCATTGTCCCTGCCCGCCCGCCCCGCTTTCTTGGGGTGTTTTGTTCGCTGCCCGGCGCGGGGCTGAGCGCGCCCGCCCGCGCCGCGGCGGAGCGGCACATTCATTATCGGCCGGGGGCTGATTTCAAACCGCTGCCATCGCGGCTCCATTGTTCGCCGGGCGGCCAGGCCCCGCCCCCTTTGTGTGGCGCGGCGGCGATTGGCCGGCGCCGGGCGGAGGGCTGCCGTCAGCGCTCGGGAAGCCCATTCATCTGTGCACTTGGGCGTTGGACTCCGCATCTTATTAGCAACCAGGGAGATTTCTCCATTTTCTCCTTGTCTACAGTACGGCTACAAATCTGGGATTTTTTATTACTTCTTTTTACTAAACTTGGGCTCCTTTTTTTTTTTTTTTCCCCTCGACTTTTTCCTCCCTTTTTTTCCCCTCCCTCCTGTGCTGCTGCTTTTTGATCTCTTCAACTTTAAATTTTTTAAAAGGAGTGCATTATAATCGGTTCTGTTCTCTCTTCTCTTTTTTTTTTTCCCCCTCTGGTGTGTGTGTGTGTTGCTGCTGCTGCTGGTCGCCCAGTATTTATACCAACCCAACGCTCTTTGTTTCCCCTCCTTTTGGATCTGTTGAGTTTCTTTGTTGAAAAAGACAGCATGGGTGCCCAGTTCTCCAAGACCGCTGCAAAGGGCGAAGCCTCCGCCGAGAAACCTGGGGAAGCAGTGGCCGCATCTCCATCCAAGGCGAATGGACAGGTAAAAAAAAAAAAAAAAAACAATGAAAAAAAATATTAAACCTCCTCCTTTTTTTAAGCCAACTTCGACGGACTCTCTTTCGCATCCTGTTTTAATTCTTCCTTTGATGCCTCAGTGGCACATTCAATGGAGAATACGGTCGATCCTTTTATCTTTGCAACTCGAGGCAAAGGAATGATTTCTTTGTTGTTTATTTATATTTTTTTTTACACGGGCTCGGCTTTGAGAGATTTGTTCCTTTATCTTTCCTGCGGGGGCTGGGGGGAGGGGGTACATATTTTCTCCTTTTATTTATTTTTTTTTTCCTTTTAAATCCCTCGTGTACTATGGTGAAGTGTCCCAATGGCTCGTAAACGGATCTTACACCGCTCAGCTTTTCTGCCCGCTTAACCTCCTTCTCCCGACGACGTTCGGTGCTTTAGCGCGGCACGCTTCTCGCGGTAGCACCCTGGCTGTCTAGTATCGGGAGGTTCGATCCACCCGGCATGGGGGCTCGGCGGCAGCGCGGGGATGGGAACCCTCTCGGGCGGGAGCATGGATCGGGGCTGCGCCGCCCGCCGCAGCTCCGCCGAGGGGTCTCCAGCCGTGGGGTACGGCATTCTGTCACCTCCCCAGCCGTCCCCCTCTCCCGACGCGTGAGCCAGCTGCCGGGCTGGCTGTGCCCCCGCTGCCCCGCGCAGCAACAGCGGCGTTGTTGCGGGCAGGCACCCCCGCCGCCCCCGCAGCTGCCGCCCGGGGCAGCCAGCCGCGCTCCGGGCGCCTGAAAGATGCAAATGTAAAAGGGAGGGGGAAGGGTGAGGGCTGGGGGCGCCGCACCGCCCGGACAGAGAGGGGCAGCGGCGGGAGGGGGCCGGGGCCCGGAGAGCTTTGTTCGCCTTCCCCGCCCCGCGCCGCCGCCGCGGCTGGACGGGGCGCGCCGGGGGCGGGGGGGTGCGCGGCGCGGCGGCCGATGCGTGGAGTTGTGGCGCCCTCTGGCGGCCGCCGCCTGTCCCGCCGCTGGGGGCGCTCGTCGTGGTCCGCCTCGGTCGACTCGGGGCGGCGGACGCCTAAGGGGTGTAAATGGCGGAAACAGAAATCGGGCGAGGAAAGGCCGCTGGGATGGGAGGGCAGCGGTGCCCCGTGTTCCCTCACTCTCTCGGCACCGCCGGTAACGCCCGTCGCTGTCTTGCAGGAGAACGGCCACGTGAAGGTGAACGGTGACGCCTCCCCCGCGGCGGCGGAGGCGGGCAAGGAGGAGGTGCAGGCCAACGGCAGCGCGCCCGCCGAGGAGACGGGCAAGGAGGAGGCAGCCTCGTCGGAGCCCGCCTCCGAGAAGGAGGCGGCTGAGGCGGAGAGCACCGAGCCGGCCTCCCCAGTGGAGGGCGAGGCCTCCCCCAAGACTGAGGAGGGCGCAACCCCCTCGTCCAGCAGCGAGACCCCGAAAAAAAAAAAAAGAAGCGCTTTTCCTTCAAGAAGTCCTTTAAGCTCAGCGGCTTCTCCTTCAAGAAGAACAAGAAGGAGGCCGGCGAGGGGGCCGAGAGCGAGGGCGGCGCCGCCGCCGCGGCAGAGGGCGGGAAGGAGGAGGCGGCGTCCCCAGAGGCGGCGAGCAGCGAGGAGGGCAAAGCCGCCGCCGAGGAGGCCTGCGCGGCAGCCGCCGGCAGCGGCGAGGCGTCGAAGGAGGAAGCGGGGGACTCGCAGGAGGCCAAATCGGACGAGGCCGCCCCCGAGAAGGCGGCGGGAGAAGAGGCCCCGGCAGCGGCGGAGGAGCAGCAGCAGCAGCAAGCAGAGGGGAAAGCTAAAGCGGCGGAAGAGGCGGCGGGAGCCGGCGCGGCTACGAGCGAGGCAGGCAGCGGCGATCAGGAGGCGGCCCCCGCGGAGGAGCCGGCGCGGCAGGAGCCCCCTCCGAGAGCAGTCCGGAGGGACCCGCCGCCGAGTCGGCGGAGTAAGCGCCACCGCCGCCCCTCGCCGACGGACTTTTTCTTCCCCCTGTTTGTTTGTTGGAGTGGTGCCAGGTACTGGTCTCGGAGAACTTGTCTACAACCAGGGATTGATTTAAAAGATGTCCTGTTTTTTTTTTTTCTCTCCCCTCGCAGCTCCCATCTCAAATCGTTGTGTGTTGCCGCCATTCCAACGGGCGGAGGGGGCCCTCCTCCGCCCTCCTCCTCCTCCTCCTCCTCTCCCAACCCTCTATATTTTGGGGTTCAATTTTTCGTTTATTTCTTCAATCATTTTTTTTTTAACTATAATTTCTTTTTTCATCAGTATTAATATTTTGGTTTTCGTTGCTTCGGGTTTAGTTTGCTTTGGGGTTGGGTTGGGGTGGTTTTTGTTTGTTTTGATTTTTGGTTTTTTCTTCCCCTTCCCCCCCCCCCCCGATGTTTGGTTTGGGGTTTTTTTGGGGTGGTTTTTTTTGGGGGGGGGGGGGGGGGGGGGGGTTCGTATTTTGCAACTCTCTTCATATTGTACAACTTTTTCCCGGTCGGTCTATGGACGTGCCCATATATGAAGGAGATGGGTGGGTCGATAAGGGATAACAAAATGAAGTGACAGGGGCCGCAATGGGGAACCTGGGGCGCGCAAGCCCTTGCCGGGAGCGCGCCCTGCCAGAAATGATGTTAAGGGGTTAGTCCTTTTTTTTCTTCTTCTTCTTCTTCTTCTTCTTCTTCTCTCATTTTTTCCTTTTCTTTTATTTTCTTTTTTTTTTTTAAACCTTTTTTTTTAACTTTTTTTTTTTTTTTTAAGAAATAAAAAGAAAGTTATTACGATGTATTTTGTGAGGCAGATGTTCTATAAGGTTTACAACACTACAAGTCTTGATTAAGAAGGAAAGGGAAAAAAAAAAGGAAAAAGAAAAAAAAAAAACACAAAAAAAAAAAAAATCAATACCCAGATAAAGAGATCATAGTCTTAGGAATTCATTTAAACCATAGGAACTTTTCACTTATCTCATGTTAGCTGTATCAGTCAGTGATTAAGTAGAAATACGAGTTGTATAGGCTTTATTGTTTATTGCTGGTTTATGACCTTAATAAAGTGTAATTATGTATTACCAGCAGGGTGTTTTTAACTGTGACTATTGTATAAAAAGAAAAAAGGAAAAAAAAAAAACCTTCAAACCTTGATATCCAGAAGCACATGAAGTTTGCAACTCTTTCCACCCTGCCCATTTATTTTTTTTTCTTGGTTTTTTTTTTTTCTTTTTTTAAAACTGCAGTCATCTTGGACCTTTTCAACACCCAATTTTAAACTCAAACCAAGCTGTGATAAGTGGAATGGTTACTGTTTATACTGTGGTATGTTTTTTGATTACAGCAGACAATGCTTTCTTTTCCAGTTGTCTTTGAAAATAAAGGAAAACTCTTCAGATGCAATGTTTTGGGTTTTTGTTTTGTTTTGGGTTTGTTGTTTTGGTTGGGTTTTTGGTTGGTTTTTTTTTGGTGTAGCATCTTGTCTATCATGTTTTTGTAAATACTGGAGAAGCTTTGACCAATTTGACTTAGAGATGGAATGTAACTTTGCTTACAAAAATTGCTATTAAACTCCTGCTTAAGGTGTTCTAATTTTCTGTGAGCACACTAAAAGCGAAAAATAAATGTGAATAAAATGTATAATTTGGTTGTCTTTCTTTTATGGATAATCTGGTAGCTCAAAGGGACTAGCCAGTATTGCCTAAACTTGTACAGAGAAAAAGTCAGGTGTGCTGTTAGCACTTACTTTGCAAACTACCTTCCTAGGTCCTGGACTCTTGTCACACTGTGCAGGTTTTAGAGAGATTGAGCAGTGCACCGGGTAACTTACAAGGATGTTCTGGCTTTAAAAGCAAACTGGAAGGTGGTCTGAGCATGTACAGTGTGCGACTCTCTTGTCCAGGCTCCATCTTGCTTTTAAGACCAGAGGTATCCAGCATCTAAGAGTCTTGCCTCTTGAGGAAAATAAGATTCAACTTGAATTGCTTAGGGTGGGGCACTGATTGTTATTTTTTTTACAGGGAGTTGCTTTAAAAATTCAGCTCTTGAAACAGATGTCCCACTCATGTCTTGGTATGCTGGTCCCAGTTGTGTACCTAGACAATGAGCTTGAAAACTTTAGCCTGGAGGGAGGAAGGGGGAATTAACACTGCCATTTTGCTCAAACTAGTTAAAAGCAATATTTTCTTGTTTTCCTCAAGTGCTGCTCCCAAATACAGGTGAGTTACAAAGCAGTGTTGAGATTTTTGTCTATAAAAATAATCACTTGGTGCTTACCTTTTAATTGTTGGGCTCTCTTTGGCTAATTTCCAGCATATTGCTCAGGGCATATTATGCCTTAATAAAACAGTGGGTTCATACAAAAAAAAGAAAAAAGACTGAAAACAACAAGAAACAGCAGCGGTATTTGGAGGGTGGAAATTGATTCAAGGAAGTGTTGCTTCTAATTTTATAGGAGAAAGTTTAGTGTTACACTTATTTGCTTCCACCTAAATTTTCAGCAGCAACTCTTTTTGGAAGCAGTTGTGATTCATTTTATGAGAAAATGGCACGTTAGCACCTTGTTCCCTAAAGAACAAAGCCTAAACTGAATGAAGTATAGTAGAGTTCCTGCTGAATGCTTACTCTTCTTTTTTTTTTTTTTTTTTGGGGGGGGGGGGGATGGATGGTGTTTATTTCCTTTTATTTCCTTTTATTTCTTCTTTTTTTTTTTTTTTTAATTCAGCTGTCTACCATTTTAACTTTGTCTTGTATGTACTCTAGTTGCCCTGGTATTTCTCTATAGCTTTAGAAATGTATTGAAACTATGCTATAATTGCTGAGGGACAAAAATAAATGGATGTAAAACAAGATCCTCCACACCAGTGTCATTCTTGGAGTACATGTGTTTGAAGTCTAGTGCATAACTGCTTTGCTAAGGGGTTTTTATAACATGGCTGTAAAAACCTGTTCTGAGACGCATGATATCTTGGCCAAGGAGTCAATGTCTCTTTTTAATAAATATATATATTTAAATCCAAGGATTCTTAAAGAGAAGTCTGAATTTCTTCTTGTTTTTTTTTTTTTTCTTCCTTTCTTTTTTTTTTTCTCTTTATCAAACTGTGTATGTACGTATGGAGAAAATAATTGCTAGTGAAGTTCTTTCCCAGCTTCTTCCTAACCTGCTCTCCTCAAACTTTCATGGTTTTCCTCACTCAGCTGATGACCTTCTCTGAAGCTCTTCCAGTTCCTGGAGGGGGTGCAGAAACCTGCCTCAAGCAGCTGGGCTTCTGGCCTGGGGCTTCGTCATTCCATCCTTTGGCTTGACTTGAAATCTCCATGTCTCAGCACTGGTAGAGCTTCAAAAACACATCTTAAGAAGCTACTTGCATAATCAACCCTGCTGGTCCCAGCAGATGGGTGAGATGGGATGATACCACTTTTCCACTGTGTGGTCTAAGAAGGGTCTTGGAATAGTGGAAATAGAGGAATTTTGAGCTGCCTCTTCCTGCCAAGGAATTGTGCAAGAGAAGCCCTCCTCCCCCAGCCCCCCAGGGACTGAATGGTCACTCCCGTGCAATTGTAGAATACCCTGATTTATGCAGAAGGCAAATGAAGGGGCTGGGTGTTGGTGGCTGGTGAGATGGTTTATCTTGCTGAGAAAGTGCTATGACTTTTTTTCCTTGCATTGGTTGCCTCAGAGAAAATTGCTGATCATAATAAGCATTGTGATTCCAACAAATTCTCACAGATGTGGAATGCATGTGACTTTAAAAATGTGTGATTTCAAGCTGATTTTTTCACATCATCTGGGTGGCTGTGGTCCCTTTTAAGCAGACTGTTATTATTGCTATGAACAAAATATCTTCTGTTGTGCTGAAACAATGCCATATTTTTGAGGTAAAACTTACCCTGGAATCTGATTTTGCCTCACTAAGGGGCTCCAGAGATTGGCTTATGTTTATTTATGTAGACTGAGGCAGCAGTCTTCCTTCTTCAAGGTCAAAACTGGGTTGTATGAAAGTCAAATTTCATGCCTGTCTTGGTAATGTCTAAACATAGTTTCAGACTCTCCAGATCACAACATCTGACCTCAACTACTCGAGTTCTGTTTCTACTCCTGATAGTTATTAATGTGAAATTGTAGAGACTTTGCCTTAAGGCAACCAAGGAAGCAAAAGGGAAAGGGTGAGGGAAATGGAGCCTAGGCTTTGGTTTCTGCTGGAGTGCCTTCAGCATCCTGCTTGTGTACACATCCACTGTGTACAAATCATGTCTAGCTATCAACTTCTACATGCCCCAAAACTCCTGTGGGTTGTATTTGATGCAAACATTGCATACAGAAGTATTTTACCCCTTGTATTATAAGGGGAAAGGGGGTGTGTGTCTTAGGAATGTTATACAGGACTGTTTGAATCAGCCAGCTCTTGAACTTTACTTGCAGATGACTGGATAAAGGCCAAACGTTTTCATCTGCTTTGATAGTTTGGACTTTTCCAAGTTTTGAGTCCTTTTGTAGTGAGGGTTTACAACAGCAAAAATCTAAACAAAGGCACCTTCCAGACTAAAGCTGTAGTACCTGTCCATTGTTTCCCAAAACTTTAGTCTTTATACCATTTGTATAGTGAGAGAGTAGCAAAAGGTCATCATTAGTGGTATTGGACTCATTTCATCATTTGTTAGGTTTAAAAAGGCTGAGGTAAAATGTGGTTTACATAATGATTTGCCTTTGTGGAAAGCATCCTGTTTCTAGGTTTCTAGTTTTTGTAGGGCGCTCAGGTCACTGGCATAGAATAAAGCAGGTACTTTTCTTCCTGAAGTACGCAGCAAGTGAAAATAGTATATTGTGTTTACAACATGCAGTAGACAGTGGGGTTAATTTGTCCTCTTTACAATTCTGGGGACCTCAGCTAATTGACAATGAATGGAAACCATTGGGATTGCAACTGAGTCCAGCAGGGCAGAGGCAAACGGGCCAGGCAGCCTCCTGTTACTTGAATAGAGGAATGTAAGAGGTGGTGCTGTGATGGAGTACAAGATTGCTGAAAGTCTCTGTGTTAGTTTGCCCTGGGGAAAGCCAGTATGGTGGTGAGCTTTTAAGGCCTCTTGCTTATGTGAGGATTTAGAAGAGGAAGCTGTAGCAGCCCATTTCAGGATGCCTTTGCCGACACAACTGGTGAGAACTCTCTGAAGTGGGAACGTTTGCTATTGGGAAGGTAAAGGAGGACCAGCAGTGGGATCAAACTTATGATTATGGCTAAACAGATGAGTGATCAAAGTGTTGCCCTGTCAATAAAGTACAGAGTTAGGAATGTGTAAGTTTGGGCTGTATTATTGAGTACACTTGCTACATGAAAGCAAGAGACTTAGTTTCAGAATGCCCCTCTTTGTGGATAAAGATGATGTTATCTGATAGAGGTGACAGAGGACTTCAGTTAACACTTTCAAGACGTTTTCAAATCTTGGCGAGGGTTACAAGTATTATTTATGCATCTCTGCCCTCAGTCTTGGTTATAGGAAGACTTATTTGCCCAGAACAGGACTACCAAGATACTAGGTGAAAGAGGACATTAATCCTTGAAGTGGGAAAGACCCAAACAACATAAATATTTTAGGGGGGTTTGGTTAGTTTTTGTACGTGTGTGTGCCTAACACAAGCCTGACATCAGAGGAGCAAATAAAGGGCAGCGTTGTTTGTGGTCTATGCATTATCACCAAGGAGGTAAATTTTCCAGGATCTGGGATTCCTCAGTCAATTTTTGTGGCCATGGGTGTGATAACCTGCACTAGAAAAGCGCTGGAGAGCAGTTGTTGAGAGCCAAGCAACGCTTCCTTCTGAGGCGCTTTCCAGCATCGCAGCTGATACTGTTGGTTGTAAAGTATTTAATAGTTCCCTCAGCAGACACCAAAGTGACTGGAGATATATTTTCAGGTATAGTCCAAACTAGACTCTGTCTAGCTTGGTTTCTAAAAACCAGAGAAAATTCAATACCTGTGAATCTATTGGTTAGGGAAATCATAGTTACTGATTAATTCTAATAGCTGCAATAAATTCTGTTAGTATCTATTAGCTAGCCTATACTAGAGTAGTTATCTCCCTGAAGTTTGATATGTAGACCCACTTCAATACTTCCAAATAATCTGATAACACAAAAGCCATGCATACAAGGCTGACCTGCTGTTCCAAGGAAACAAAACTCAGTGTGGAGCTGTGGCTAATAGTCTCTTTGCTGGAAAAGAATCATTCTGGACCAGGAAATGAAGACCTGCATAAGAAGAGCAAGAGGGGAAAAACAAACAAGCAAGCAAAACACACCAAAAATTTAGGAACCAAAGGAAGAATCTGCTTGCCCCTTCCCCCTCTCCCCCTTTCTCTTTCTTCCTTCCTAGCCCTCTGGAGCAAGGCTATGACAGGTGTAAAGTACCTCCATTCTGTCTTTAAAAAAATACAACTTAATTGCAGGAGACATTCTTTGCACCAAAGGGTAAAATCCCATTTGAAAAATCAACAAATAAACCAAGTCCAGAACTGATGAAGGTTTTCAGGAGTGGGTTGCTGGACCAGTTACAAGCCCTTGCCACAATTCAGGGGCCTGTGTAAGCAACTTTACAAGACACAGCACCTCTGAGGAGACTTAGCAGGAAATATTTGCCCCCTCAGTAATCACACAAAATGGCAGAAACCATGGAATGATGCTCAGAATACACAAAGGAACATGATTCCCCCTACCCCCCCTTCCCTGGTTCTATTTTTGCATATCCTACATATATGTTTGGTTTCTAATAATAAGAATAGCCAGGAAGAACACTTGAAACAGGAGAGAGAGAGAGAATAATTCCAAAGTTTCTCTGAATCCATTTTTCCTGGATGTTTTTATACTGATACATTTGAATTCCATTTTAGTAATAGGCTGTTTAAACACCTAACTTTACAAGTTAGTGCTCACATTGAGGGACAATATCACATGCATACTAAACTGGATAATGAATTTGGTGAAGGACTCATTTTGGCCACATTCTCCTTTCACCGAGATCCATGAAAGGGAAGTGAAACAATGCATTTGATTCCTTCACACATCATCTACCTGCAATCCACCCAAAATGAAGTGTATGCAACAAAAGGACACGAAAGTGACTGTGGTTGCATGAACTAAGAGACTGAAGACACTTAAGACCGCACTGGCAAAACGGACAGGAAGCATTTTCACATCTTGCTGCCACAAATGACAAAACCAAAATGCTGCTGGAAACTTATCCTCATTATTTTACATACAAGAGTTTACACCCTGGAGGTCCATCAGGCCAAACTTTTCCACTGCCCCCATCACATGGAGTCTGTCTCACAGCTGACAAACCAATATATTGGAGTGATGATGCAGAAATACACTCAAAGGCTCACACAGGTAAATAATCACAAAAGCTTGCTATTTTCAATGGAAGCCTGATTAGTTTTGGTGCTGATCCACTGAATGCTGTGAATGTTTCCCTTTTGTGTTGCCTACAAGGAAAGTTGGCATTTCAAGATCATGAAGCTTCTGATGTTGTTCTAAATTGGGCCCAAGGGGAGGAAGAAGGGGGAAATGTCTTTCCAGTCTTGTTAGACTAGGACCATCAACTTTAATAAACAGAAAGATTCAAAGCCAACTGTTCCCTATTTAAATCCCAGTGCAAATCTAATCTAATCTAAAGAGGCTTTAGGGCTTTGACTTGCATCTTGTTGTTGTTATTTCATGCATGTTATGATAGTCATTAGTTGAAAAATCTGTGGAGATATATATATAAGTAGAAGTAAAACTGTTTCTGAAGTTTCTCTCCTCCTAAACACTTTGTGGTAGATGTACCAGGTGTAACTGCAAGAAGCAATCACTGGAAATGTTCTGGGTGGCTGTGTCATGTAGAGATGCAGAAGATGGAGGTGCTGAGTTGTTCCTGAGGATTTTAGGGGGAACAATACACTCTTTGTGACGAATACAAAAGCAGGAACGCACATAGTGTAGCTCTTCAGGAAAGCCACACGAGTTCAAATGATGCTGTAAGAGGGAGCTGAACACAAAGCGTTCCCACTAGCACTTGAGTGAAGCAGCATATGTGTAAGAAATGCACCATTTGCAAGTGAAACTGGACATTAAAAAAAGCTTTCCATCATCTCACTGCAGCCTTTACTTCACACGAATCTGCTGCATTAAGGGCAGTTCAATAGCAGATGACAGCGACAGGGTCAGCTGGGAAGGAATCCCGAAAGAGGAGCATGCTCAGGGACCGCTTCCCATAAGAACTACTATTAGGGCTCAAAAGACTCAGGTTAAATGAGAACCTTGCTTGTACAGGGTTCATGTGTAAAAATACACAAGAGACAGTGTCTGCTCTGAAAGAGCAGCCAGGCTAAATGCAGAAAGGTTAGGCCGTTTCACTTCCTACCATTGTCAAAATCACATTTCTATTTGTCTTAGTCAAGATTATGAAAGGGGAGGGAATAAATTACCAACTTCCTTTTTTTCCCCTCTCTCCCCCTCCCCCCCCCCGGCCCGATTTATGCTGTTTGCAAGTTTTTCTCATTTCATGCTTCATAAAAGTCAAACTGTGATACCAGAAGTCTTGCCCCCATGGCCAAGTGGGCAGGGCGTTTTCATCGCCGTACACACAGCAATGGGCATTTTAAGCACTAAGAAAGCTGAAGTGGCTCTTGAGTGAAAAGATCACGAGGGAGGCCTCGAAACCTTAAAAATGTAGCTAAAAGCAGATTATCGATAGCTCTCTAGTGACACTTTGAGGCCACTGTCGCGTACTGAAACTAACGTCTAACTCCGAGTGGCTTGTTTCATGCACTGGCAGCAACTCCTACCCACCCTGGGAGTAGGGAGGCTTTTGAGGAAGGAAGGTGCCTAGTTTAGGAGGGATATTTGCATGTTTATATCTATATACCTCTACTTATAATTATTTGTTGTTGGTCTGAAGCCGTTAATTCTTTACCAAAACATATCCTCACCTATCATAGAAGCATAGAATCAATAAGGTTGGAAAACACCTCAAAGATCATCAAGTCCAACCTGTCACCCAAGACCTCATGACTACTAAGTATTGGCATACTGAAGTATGAAAATGATGATTCTTTGTAGATTTCCTTTCCTTTCCCCAGTTGTTAATCTTGACTCCTAAGAATACTGGGAAGAAGTTTGCTAACTTCAAATTGTATTTAAAAACTACAGATAGCAGAAGAAAAAAATGTATCTACCCTAGCTGGCTTCCTGTAGAAAAACAAGAAAACAGAATTCCTGGGCAATTGATTCAGCCCCATCACAGTCTCAAGCTGCACCAGGGGAGGTTTAGGCTGCATGTTAGGAAGAAGTTCTTCATAGAAAGAGAGATTGGCCATTGGAATGTGCTGCCCAGGGAAGTGGTGGAGTCACCATCACTGGAGGTGTTTAGGAAGAGACTGGATGGGGTGCTCTGTGCCATGGTTTAGTTGATTAGATAGTGTTGGTTGATAGGTTGGACTCAATGATCTCAAAGGTCTCTTCCAACCTGGTTAATTCCATTCTATTCTATCTGAAATGCTGCAAGTCCTCATGAACCAGGAGCCTGATGAGCTGAAATTCATGTGTATGTTGTGCATCAAACAGAAGAAAAAGCAGGTTTGTAGGAGGTTGTTCATATTTATTTTCACATGGCACTGAAAAACAGTGGCCTCACTGTTTTATCAAATCCCTTGGATTTGCTATCATTTCAAGCACCCTGTGCCAAATCGCCACGAGACATCTACCTGAAAATCACAGGTTCAAAAAGTCCTCCAACTTTAACAGAGAGGAATGGTAGGGCAGGGACTGCTTGATGACATTTTCACCAACATGTTGCATAAAGCAGCTAAAGTGGTAAGAATGTTTGTGGTTTGGCTATATTTATAGCCTCTCTATTGCTAGCAGCATGGGAGAGCTATAGGAGGGAATTTCCCTCCAATTGTTGTAGCCAGTGTAACCACTGAGACATCTAGCACTTGCTGCTACCAAGAGCGGTAAACTTGGAGAACTCTCTCTCTGGCATGCCAAGAGGAGGAAAGAGTAAGTTAAAAGCATTAGGAAATCAGCTGAACAATTACTGAGCCATTAGTGAGGGCTTTTGACAACAAAAAAGAAATGACATTGTCTTTCTCCAGTTCACCAGACTAATATACCTATTTTAGCTAAGGTTTCACAGAAGAACTAGGGAAAAAACAACTAGAGAAGCAGTTGTTGGAGTGAAAGACAATAAAAGAAAGGGACTGGCAAAAGGACAAAGAGCCATGGGTGTCATGTAGAACACCACCATCAAAGACTAGGGAAATCACAGCCAAGTCAGATAACTGAAAACACACCACAGCAAAAGGGGAGTAAAATAGTAAGAAATAGTCAGGATCAGCCTCACAGGAATAAAACATCTTAAGTTAATGCAATTTTTGTCTTCTGACAGTATATTCAGCCTAGTAGTTCAGCAGTAGCCAGGATCTGTGATGGATCTTCACTAGTACTTTTGATGTTGTTGTGTGCAATGTTCTCATGAGCACAGCCAGGGAAATATGAATCAGGAAAACAGGTGCTGAGCAAAGTCAGCTAAAAACCTTGAGGTATAACACTCAATGGTTTGCTGCCATACTGCAAGGACTGGAAGTGTACACAAAAGGAACTCAGAATATTACTGGACTTCACAGGGTAATAAACTAGGGACATGATCCAAAAAGTCATGCAGAAAATTGTGAAAGAGCTGGAAAAGGGGAGAAACCCAATTCAGAAACAGAAAATGGGGACTGCCCAGGCAACAAGAAAGGAGTCTGGGGTTGAGATGGCTCACTGGCAGCATCAGTCAAGTATTAGTCCTCTTCTGACTGCAGCAGCAAAGGCTCAAGAGGGTCATTTAGGGCATCTTTACAGAAAGATGTACTTTGAGAACAATCTCAGGGAGTATGGAAATTGCACAGGAAGGCAACAGGCAAATTTCAGAACAAAAAGAATTGATTTTGTGTACTCCAGGTAGAGAGAGATTTGGAGGGCTAGGAGTTTTATTTTGGGTTTTTTTTCAGTGTGAGAAAGGTTATAATAAAGAAAAATCTGTTCTCTGTGTCAGCTGGAGGCAAGACCAAAAATAATTAATGTAGTCTGCAAGAAAGAGGATATTGCTTAAGTTTTAGGAAAAGATTTCTGACTACAAGCATAATTCAATGGTCTACCAGATTGCACAACAGGAAAGCTGTGGAAAACCTTCTTTCCTGTGGAGGTTTGAGGTTAGAAGAGATAATCTGTAAGGGACAGTCTGTCTTCATCCTACCTAGCCAAAAACATAGCTCAAGATCCCTTCCCTAACTAGATGCTTTTGCTGTAGAATTCAAATTCAATGTATTGATATTCAAAAGGTCTTAAGAGACGTGGGACAACTTTGTCTTGTGTTTCAGTAAAAGTTAAGCTGGTGTACAGGAAAGGGAGGGTACAATAACAGTTGTCCAGAATTTACCTCATGAGATACGTGTGTGTAAACATCCAACTAGCCCAAAGTACACATGCACTAACAGAGGCACATATTATCCTTAATGCAGTTATCAGGAGTGTCTCTAAGCAGGAGCAGACTTTGGAAATGAATCCATTAGATTAAACACTGTCTTTGTAAAATACTACTAATATTATATTCTGCTACATGTTAACTACTCAGTCTAAGAAATAGACACTGTTGAGGTAGGGCAAAAATGAGATCTCCCATCTACCTGAAGGGTGGTTGTAGCCAGGAGGTGGTTGGTCTCTTCTCCCAGGCAACCAGGACCGTAACAAGAGGACACAGTCTCAAGCTGCACCAGGGGAAGTTTAGGCTGGAGGTGAGGAGAAAGTTCTTCCCAGAGAGAGTCGTTCGCCATTGGACTGTGCTGCCCAGGGAGGTGGTGGAGTCACCATTCCTGGAGGTGTTCAAGAGGGGATTGGATGTGGCATTTGGTGCCATGGTTTAGCCATGAGGTCTGTGGTGCCAGGTTGGACTTGATGATCATTGAGGCCTCTTCCAACCTGGGTGATTCTGTGACTGCATAGAAGAAAAGCTGCAAGCAAAACAACACTGAGGTATTGCCATTCTGTTTTCATGAAGACATTGTTTTTCAGCAGGAGTGTCCCAGGCCATTGTCATCCAACATTAAAGTCCGTGGTGATCAAAGGGACAAGGATTGTTTGCTAAATGTAGCTATTTACATATCTACAAGTATAGTTAAGTATTGTAACCTATAATCTACAGCACAGGAGGTTACACCTCAACATGGGGAGGAATGTCTTTACTGAGTGTCACAGAGCACTGGAGCAGGCTGTCCAGAGAGGTTGTAGAGTCTGCTTCTCTGGAGACTTTCAAGACCCATCTGGATGCATTCCTGTGCAACCTGCTCTGGCAGGGGGGTTGGCCTCAATAATCTCTGGAGGTCCCTTTCAACCCCTAACAGCCTGTGATCAATTAGAACATATAATAATTATTATATAGCTGCAGCAAATGCCTTAGCACATCCATAGTATGCTGACCACTAAGAGAGATTAATCAGAAATAATTAGTTTTAGGTAAAAAGAAAGGGATGTTCATCATTCTTCCCTGAGCTCTCCCTTTTGGACTGATCTTCAGCTGCTAAAAACAGATCCACCCTTTCCAAGTCTATAACATTTCTATGTCTATACACACACTATATAATACAGTGTGTCTATGTGTATATATTTTCACATATATGTACATACTTACACAGAGAGTCTGCAAACAACAGAAGTGATGATCATGTTTACCTCACAGCGCTAACCACATCTGAACAGAGTGTGGGTTTCAGGGAAGGTCATGTTAGGTGCTCCATCACAAGTTCATTTACTACCTATCACATCTACCCAGGACACACACTACTCTATGTGATGTTTTCTCCTACTGTATACGTTTTAACACTCTCCTATGAGTACAAGTGGTCTTATTTTAAGGGAAATTCCTCCACCTGGCCCTGTGCATATTATTTCATTGATCACCCAAGTGCCAACAGGGAGCGTGGTGGATTTCCATTGCTCGATGAGCACCAGTCACCACACTCTGACCAAGCTGGAGACAGATTCCCTGATCTCAGCCTGCTCTCAGTCTCAGCACTTCAGAACAAACAATTTTTGTCCCTTTTCTTTCTTTTCAAAGTATCAAAAATTCTCATTTATCCACTAAAACAACAGGCAGGGATATGACTTTCAGGTATCTGTTATGAGCCCAGTTTCCCCTTAAAACAAGGAAATGCAAATGGAGCACAAAGCCAAGGCTGAGAAGCTGTCAACAAATAAGTTACACGTGAAAACATAACTCATCTTCTTCGAGCAAACACAGTTTGCATGGAAACTTCAATAATGTCACTCTAAGCATGAAGGATTTTCTTTGTAATGTGCCTGACTCAGCCAGCACATGGGTTTCAGTGGTGCCTACCCCTCACATGCCTGTAACCATCTGAGATGTAATTATTTATGCAGCAGATCAGCAGTGCAGCATTCCTCAAAACAGAGCAGAATGAGGTTGACATCTCTCACATCTTACATCCCTATAATTCAGGTAGCAAAGTAGGCACGAAGAAGAGAAAGGACTGCTGTGTGCTCAGAACTGGAGTCCCAGGGAAATGTGCTCTGCCACTGTCTGTGCCTCTGATTTGCCATGCAGCCTCAGGCAGATGAGTCCAGTATTTCAGAGTTATTTTGTGGGGTGTTGTTTTTTCAGACTGTCTGAATATCTGCCGGTCTAACCTAACAGAACGGGACCGCTCCATCCTTTGGGGTTTAAGTTTTCCTACGTGAGAATGAGAGATGCAGAAGCAGTGGACTGTTTAAAAGTTTGGGGTTTAATCACTCTGCACTGTGGTTCTCCTTATACAAGGAGAAATAACATAACTCCTTAACTTCACACATGGATTTGATGTCTAGGTTCACTTTATAATGTCTGGAGAAAGTTAGCTACCTGGGAAAGACATTTCCAACACCCTGCTCCCAGCTGCCTGGTTTAGCCAGTGGGAAACACAGGAAAGAGTGGAAAGGAAGGATGTGGGAGACTTTCTACATATGTTTTTATGTACTTATGTTCACAATAGCTGAGAGTTAGAGTGCTCTTGGGAGCTGCTGGCAAGCTTACATGCCTGGCTGAAGAGGTTTGAATACCCATCTCAAAGAAAAGTCCTCCCCTGCCTCCCCAGAGTATTCACTCTTGCAGGAGAGGAGTAGGAAAGGCAGAGTTTAATATCTCTCTCATGGAGGATATCCCATGGGGTTCCAAATTATTAAATACTTAGTGGACCAGAGAATGAGCTACTTTAAGTCTTACTTTTTCCTGGATTTAAGCACTTCAGCTAAGGCTTATTATTTTCCTAAAGGCAAGGTTTTCTCAAAGCTTTATAAGAATATAAAGAGGGTGTGAAGTCTTAGCACTGTTGTAGCAGCCTCAGCCTTTGTGATTTTCTGACTTTTAAGTGGGTAATTTGTCAACTTTTCTATTTAGCCTCGGGGTGGGGCTTTTTTGTATGTTATTTCTCTGCTTTAGATGAAAAGGATGAGAAAGAGTCTGACTGTACACATGCAGAAGTATGTCACTATACTGACCTCAGTGAGGTCACCAGATCTAGTGCTTAAACTGGAATGAACTGGGAGAGAGAGCTGACTGTGCACTCTCAACCTTTTCAACCCTCATACACTGAAGCGATGGCATCCACTCTGGCTTTTTCAAGTCAATTGACCTTAACAGCTGGAGTTCTTGACAAATATATCCATAACTGAGATGTCATTAAAGATATTCTTAGTAAATGAATCCCTGGCAAACTCATTTTAAACAAGGGTTTAAAACTAAATTAAGGAAGAGGGGGAAAAAATGAAAAAGGTCTATGTAGCATGCAGAAAAAATGACAAGTTGATTTAAAACTACTTAACCAATTTTCTTAAACCCAAGAGCATTTTCTTGAAGAGGCTTTATATTGTAAGCCAGCCTAAAGATTTCTGGCTTGCCATTTTTTTTTTGGACTTAAATAGATGCAGAAGATTTTGATAACGACATATGGAAGATTATTTTCCACCCCCCCATTCATTTAGCCAAAACAATTTTGTTGAAACTTTTCTGACATAACCCAAAAGTAAAACCAAATATGGAAATCCTCAGTCCCAGAAGAATGTACAAAATTAATGAGAGGTTCTAAGTTGAAGTTAAAATGAAGTTTGGCACTGACCTTTACCCAAACAGCCTTTAGGATGGGTTTTTTTTCCAACAGAGCTGCAACCATCCTGGGTGCTTTGAGGAGCATAAGAAAGGACCCCCAGGAAAAAAACCCTACCCCAAAAGCCCAACCCCTTAAAATCCTCCCTGCTCAGTCATGAATCTTTCAAAGGGCAACCTTGCCAAGCTCTTTACTAGCATTTGAGATGTTTCACCAGGCCTTTAAAGAAACACCACTTTTACTCTGTGTGTGTGTGTGTGTGTGTGTGTGTGTGTATATATATATAATCCCATATATCTTGAAGGAGTTGGATACTGGCATAGAGCACAAGTGAACATCAGCTGCAGCTTTAAAACCCAGTATTGGTTGTGGCTGCAAGTACTTTGGTGAACAATGGAAACGGTAGCTGTCAGAATAGGCATTGGTAAAGACAGCCCCACCACCACCTCCATTTGAGCCATGGCTTTATATAATGCTACCCTCTCTTTGCCATTTATACAGACTAAAGGTACCATTTATGAACTGGCTTTGGGTTTTGTGTCACTGGGTTGCTGTTGCAGTTGCACAATCCACTGTGAGAGCACAGATACACCTGTGTGAAGACAATTTCTGCAGGGTAAGTAACTCTCCTCTCTATGGAAGCATGTGAGATGGGGATGCACTCATCCATCAGACCAAACCATTTCAGCTAGGGGCAAATGGGGAAGCAAGCAGCTGAGATCTTGCACTCTAACCTGCCTGGTGGCACCTATGTGGTGCAAGCATGAGGACAATGCTGTAGGCAGCACCTGTGCCAACTCTTCTCCAGCCTGTGGGAATGACTCTGAGCAGACAGGCGTGGATGTGGTGGCACCCACAGCAACATGTCCTGCAGGAGCAGCCTTGGTGGCTGGAACAGACAAGGCTCCAGCTGTCCTGGCTGGGTCTTCTGACCACCACCCCGACAATGAGTTTCAGTGCAAGCTTCCCCCAGCTGCAGACCAGATCCTGCAGCCCTGGGTGGTGGCTGTGCTTGGACTCTGCTCAGAAAAGCCTCCTCGGGGATGCTGAGTGCTGCCAACAATGTAATACAGCCTGGCTCCTTGCAGTTGGGAAGCAAAGCTAGCTGGCTTCTGGCCACCTCTTTCACAGGAGCCCAGCAGGGGACCACGGGTTCCCTCTGCAGAAACACAACTCTCTGTGGCTTGCTTGGAGTTTGATCTATAGCTGTCAAGAGTGAATGCTGCCCGTGCTTCCCAAGATGCATAGAATAACACGTGTAAGGACGTCCCTCGTTAAGGAACACCCATTGTTTAACTTCATTAAAGAATGGAACAAATCTTGATATTTATATAGAACACTGCACTAAATCCCTAGCATAACAATATTCTGTGTGCAGGCCTTGGCTGCTAATTGATTTTATCTTGCTGTGCTTTATTCAGCTTTTGCTGTAGCGGCCTGAAATAAACAGCAAGACTTCAGTTTTGCCCCTGTGGAATGCTGCATGCTTGCTTCATGGGACCCATCTCATTGGATTCAGTGACAGTATATGGAGCTGCTGCATGCAACAGGAGCAAGACCTAACTCTGATGTACAGTGTGGTAAATGCTGATTTAAATGCAACTAATGAAATGACTAATGGCCAGACTGGCTGCTTTTCATTATCCTGTCCAACTAAGCAAACACATTTCAAAGCTCCAAAGGAGTCACTGAATGTCCAGAAAAGTTGATTTATCAGTAAACAGGCAGCCAACACTGTTCTGAGCCCCTTTCAAGCAAAGAATCCTATCCAAAGTGAAATGAGCATATGAGCTACTTCCTGAAAGAAATGCGTCGGTGTGATTTAAAACATGACCTGTAAGATGGTTCCTACTGCTCCCCCTTTACCCCTCCAGGTTTCCTATGTTGTCAGCGATTTTCAATCTTAAAAAAAACAAACAACAAAACAACAACAACAACAAAAAAAACCCAACACAGATTATAAGTGATCAAAAAGAAAAAAAAACTTCACTAAGGCTTCTAAATTTTACCAAGCTGACTCTACAAACAGTCTAGCGTGGAAGTGAAAGGAGCCACAATGGAAACGTCATGAAACGCTGTTCTGCAAGTTAGGAAGCAGCACCAGAAACTAATTTTAGTTCCCTTTCGACTAAAATACTAATTTTTTCTCTAAAATTTATGCTCTCCTGTTTCAACACTCAGTGAAGCACCTTTTGCAAGTAAGTGTAGGTATTCAAACCAAAAGGCAAATGCATCTCTAAGAGCTTCACCCTGGCATAGCAGCCCAGCCCTCTGCATGGGAAAAGCTGACTCTGTTTTCTTGAGGGGTTTCTATTTTGCTGTTCAAGAGCCACCAAACACCCTCAGTTTAAACAATAAAGCCCTTCACACATTTCAAGTGAGAAACCGTGAAATTGAAACTCTCAAAGTCATAGAACCGCAGAATGCAGAGGGTTGGAAGGGACCTTTAAAGTTCATCTAGTCCAAGCCACCTGCAGAAAGGAATGACATGCTTAACTGAATCAAGCTGCTCAGAGCCCCAGCAAGCCTGACCTTGAATATCTCCAGGGATGGGGCCTCCACCACCTCCCTGGTCAACGTGTTCTAGTGCTCCACCACACCCACAGTGAAAAGCTTCTCCCTAGTGTCCCACTGAAATCTACCCTGCTCTAATTTAAAGCCATGACAGGTGATGTTGTGAAGTGCAGATCATTAAGTTTAATTGTCCCTTGCAAGATCTGGGCAAAAAGATCCATCTGCTAAGACTGAGAAAGACAGAGCTAGTCAGTATATTATTTTCTTTTTATTGCACAGTAGGAAAATGTACTGTGTAGTATTTTGGACTTTGACCTGACTTAAACCTAAAGCCAACTTTCAGAGGAGTTCACCCAAAATTCACATTATTTGGCCAGCACGTGCAGTACCTCCCTTTATCCACAATCACTTCATCTTGTCAGGAACAGTCCAGCTCTTTTCCAATTGGCACTACCATGAGAGCTCTATAGAGCTGTAATCTGTTCTCTCAGCAACTCGCTCCTCTCAACAGCAAGGATGGGAGCATGGACAATGGGGTTGAGTGAGGCGTGCACAGCAATAGACTGATAAACTTCCTTTCTACTGCTAAATGAAGCTTCCTTTTTTAACTTTGCCACATGAATCTAAGTTACTTCAGTTGTGCATCAGGAATCACAAAGCACATTACATTTGTTTTCCCTACATGACACTGCACACACTTCCGTTTCTGGAAGTTGTGCTTTCCACATTATGAATTCTTTGTGCTGGGGTTTTCATTTGTGCATTATGACTGTGTGGAGAGTAAAGAAGGGACTTGGATCATACACAGATTGTTCAGCATAGATTTTTCTTGGAGAATAAAGTTTATGAGGAGCAACTGAGGAAGCTGGGGCCATTGAGTTCAGAAAAGAGGATACTAAGGGGAGACCTCATTACTGTCTACAACTATCTGAAAGGAGGTTGTGGAGCAGCTGGTGCTGATCTCATCTCACAGGTAATTGGTGATAGAACAAGAGGGAATGGCCTCAAGCTATGACTGGATAGGTTTAGAGTGGACGTTAAGAGTGGTCAGGGATTGGAGTGTGCTGCCCAGGGAGGTGGTGGAGTCACCAACCCTGGATGTGTTTAAAGGTCATTTGGATGTGGTGCTTGGGGAGATCGTTTAGGGGTGAACTTTGGAGAGCAGGGTTATTAGTTGGACTTGATGATCCTGAGGGTCTTTTCCAACCTGAATGTTTCTGTGATTCTGATGTAAGCCCACTGGAGGAGTGCAACTCTACACTGGCATCTCTTTTGCCAACTGCATGGCCCAGTGCCAATGATCCTCTGTGCCTTTTCTTGCTGATGAGCCATCAACCTTCTTCCTTTGGCCCCTCAGCCTGGGTGGGGGTAGCTGGGTGGAAAAACGGGTGAAGAGAGGACTACATGCACAAGGGGAGGTTTAGGCTAGCTGTTAGGAAGAAATTCTTCACAGAAAGAGTGATTGGTGACTGGAATGTGCTGCCCAGGGAAGTGGTGGAGTCACCATCACTGGAACTGTTTAAGAAGAGACTGGATGAGGCACTCAGTGCCATGGTTTAGCTGATTAGGTGGTGTTGGGTGATAGGTTGGACTTGAGGATCTTGAAAGTCTTTTCCAACCTGGTTAATTCTGTATCCTATCTGCCCTTAGTCACACAGGAAGAACAGCTAGCTGCCCCCATACTCCTACAATATCTCAATTCCTCTTCAAAGAGCACCCTTCATCCATGAGCTACTTGATGTCAGAGCCAAGCTCTGCTTCCCCAGCTTTTATTCCTCCTTTGACCCCTTCTAGGTCCGTGCTTGGAAGCAAGTCCTCTTAGCCAGTCTGGAAGCCCACCCCAGTATTTATCGCAGTCAGCATCCTCCAGAGATGGGGAATCATGGTGCTGTCCTCATCCTGCAAAGCATGAAGGGGAGAGATAGACCTAAAGACCTTCTCAAACAGCAGTTAGCCCTGAGGAGACACACTGTGAAGCTCAAAAATATTCTGTTGTTGGCAAGTGCAAACCAATTTTCTTGGCCTCACACAGCCAGGCTGCTGGCAAGGAGTGAGCTCTGAAAGCTAGTCTGTGCTTGATAGCCTTCTCTTCAAAATAAGGCAGCTTCAAACCCCAAGTCCATCTGTTCATCCCAGCTACCCTATTAGGTTTTGATTGCTATGTACAGTAAAAAATAAAATATGCCCTTAAAGATGCTGACTTGGTCTAGTGGAAGGTGTCCCTGCCCAAGGCAAGGGGGTTGGAACTAGATCACAGAATCATAAAATCATCAGAGTTGGAAGTGGCCTCAAAAGGTCATCTGGTTTAACTCTCCCTGCTTTCCCCACCACCACCCTTGATCTTCCCAAAGCAGCTCCTCCTCCACCACCATGGGCAAGAGCTTCAACCAGCCAAGATACCACACAGAGAAGCTCAGCCCCAGTAAGGAGCCCCAGCCAGCACCCGTGGATGATACTGGAGTAAGCATAAATTGGAGCAGTTGTCAATCATGGCCCTACCTGACCGGGGGCCACCAGGCCCCCCGGCCTTTGTTGTTCACCACCACCATCACCCAGTGTGCACCATGGGCACTCACCAGTGATGAGAGGAGGATCCCTCAGCCCAAATGGGCTCAGCTTGGGGCTTCTGCCCTTCCTGGGGCTGATTATAAAGGGGAGTGGGTGGGGAGGGCAAAGTGGCCACACCTGGGGTGGGAGGAAACTCCATCAGAGCCCAGGTGCTCTGGGTTTGAGGAGGAAAAGATGGAAAATGGGGTGGGTAGAAAAGGGGCAGATCTGGTGGAAAAGGGGAGGGGTGGTGAAAGAAGGGGATTTTGAAATAACTTTATTTTCCATACATCTTTCAGAATGCACAACTGCAGTTCATGGTTTGCTTTGCCTCATGCAAAAAGAACAAACCCATCAATACTTCACAAACAAAGCTCAGTGGTGGCTCTTACAATGAAACCTTTCCATCATTATCATTGTACTTGGTGGGAAAACCTGTGCTTTTCAGACCAAAATAATAAGTTTTAACAAAAGAAGCAAACAAACAAAAAAAGTTCTCCAAGTGTGAATTTGCTCCCTGGGTACCACCAGACAACTCCAAATGATTACAGCCCATCCCAGGAGGAAGAGCTAAGGTTGCATTAGCATGAACCTTGCTGCCTCACTGTCTTTCAGAAATGAAAGTGCACACCCTGAAAGAGCATCAGGCATGACAAAACAACTCTGACAAGCTGTTAGCACATAGAATCATAGAATCACTAAGGTTGGAAAAGATCTCTAAGATCATTAGGTCCAACCAGCAACACAACACTACTACAACCACTAAACCATGTCCTGAAGTGCAATGTCTACACAGTTTTTGAACACCTCCAGGGATGGTGGCTCCACCAGGGGATCCATCTCCTCTTTGATACCTGAATATTTGCCTCTCTGTCTACCTGGAATTATCAAGGACTTGCATGGGGAGGATGGATGGAGAGAATGGACAGGTCCTTCCAGTTACTTGGCTCTTTCCTGTTCCTTTCTCAAATATGTAAAGTAATGAAAGATGCCTACAACATCACTATCAGACCTGGCTGCCAACGGCCAGAAAGGGGAATTAGAGTCACTGAGGCACCTGATCCCTATCTGGGAGGCATCCCTGCATTTCTAGTCAGACTTTTGCACACAAACCACACATGCTTTCTCCACACAGCACAAACACGAGGACCTCTGTCCACAGAGACACTCCAACCATCTTGCCTGCCAACTCCTGCATATCAGGAACGCTGCTTTTCGTAGCTGTCTGGGAAAACTGGGCACAAACATTCATAAATCCCAAATAGTAAACTTGACATCTTAGATTCTCCCTAAACAAACTTTCCTTTATTTTCTTTATATTCTCTATTTATTTATTTTCCCTGGAAATACTGTAGTTCCACTACACTTTCCAAACCAGGAGTTCAGTGAAAAGCAGGAAAAGGATTTCATACTCCTATTTTTCTGATTTCCCAGCTTGTTAGTAGCTCTCTCTTTATTAGTTTGTACAACTTTGCTTGACCCAAAGGCTCCTCAAAGCATCATGCTATCACAGGGCTGCCTTCATTGCAGCTGCCTTTTAAGTAGCCATTTGATCAGAGGCAGAAAGGTAATTAAATCTTTAAGTGTTTCTTCCCAGCTGTTGACAGGATCTTATCTTTGTGCTCCAAAGTGAAGGGAAACAGCTGCAAATTAAATCTGCTTTTCCAGGGTGAAGAAAACTGGACTTTTGCAGCAACAACTCAAAGTCTCCACATGAGAGAAGACCACCTGAAAAAAAAATGGTACTGTGTGGATATTCATCTGTAACGTAAGAGCTGGTAGATTTGAAATTGTAGAGTTGGTACCAAGTGCTTGTGGTCCCTGGGCAAGCCTTCTCATATGGAGGTATGTCTGAGAGAGATTTTAAAGACCAGGTGTAACACCCTAAAATTCGTGTGGCTGAAGAAGAAAACACAGATGTAGCTCTCTTCCAGCAACTTTCTGGGCTCAGGTGGCTCTGGAACTGGTTTTATGGCATTTCTGCAGAGCCTACCATCACACATGGATGAAATATGACCTCCCCGTTGCCTGCTTCCTCCCTAGAAGGTGGAAGGGATCTCCGTTCCCCACGGTGGAGCATTTGCCTATCTGGTTTTCTGCTGGCAGCTTTGTGAATGCAGCACACTGGCTGGGGTGAGAGTCTGCCTGAAGCGATGGCTTGAGGCTGTCCTTCGTGTGTGTCCTCTGCAGCTGTTACACTGATGGATTTCCCACAACTCTGAAGAAAGGAGAGCCCTCCACAGTGTTTGCTGTGCAGTGCTAGCACCGTGGAAGTCACATTCTCATCAGTTTCCATTGCCTACCTAACACCTCAAGACAGAGCAGATCCTGCCTTTGCAGGTGTCCTGTGGGCAAGCAAAACCTATGTCTGTGTAAGCCACTATGGAAGGTCCACCCTTCCTCACTCCCCTGGGGCTGAGCGACCCCATTCTCTGCTTTTTGTTGCTTCCTAGATGTGGATGTCCCTCAGGAGGTAGTGCTAAGTGGAAACCCTCATTCCCTTGATTTCACTGTCTGTGCCTCACCTCACAGGTGAGTCCTGTGCAGACTCAAAATAATTGTGGTACTCAATGCCAATATGAGATGCAAATGCAAGCAGCAGCATGAGAGAACCTCTCACATATTCAGGTAAGTTTACCTGCTCACAATCCCTTCTCTTCCCTCCAGGTATTATTTTCCCTGCTGTACACACTTGTGTTGTCAGCTTGTTTCCTCTGGAGCAGAGTTTTACAAGTTCGGGAGCTAAAGGGCTAAATTTGCTGCTATTGGCGGAACTCGGGAGGCTGAAACTGTTGCTGTGCTGGCTCCCTGCTGCCAAGCCACTGCATTCCCCACCCAGCAGCCAAAAGAGCTCCAAGCCAGCATCCCAGACAAGATTACTGCTTTCTCACTGGGAACATAACATTGTTTGGTGTGTTGCCATAAAGAAGAACCTGAGTCCCAAGAGCGTGAGAGAGACCAAAAGATTCAGCTCACACTTAACCTTGACCATGTTTTCCAGTTACCATTTCACTCCCATAATGCTGTTTATTAGACCAGGGCTGAACAGATCAACATTTGGTTCTTACTGCATTTCTACAATGAAGGGAGATGGAGTTTGTGGTGCCAGAGGATTGTGAAGAGATGGTTGTGGAAACAAAACAGTAAAAGCCAGGTCATAGAATAGCTCAAAGAGGTTTTGTAGCTTTTCTTGAGTTCATAGAATAGAATCATAGAATCAGTAAGGTTGGAAAAGACGTCAGAGATCATCAAGTCCAACCTCATGACTAACTAAACCGTGGTTTCAAGTGCCATGTCCAATCCCCTTTTGAACACCTTTTTGAACAACTCCAGGGACTCCTGCACCTCCCTGGGCAGCACATTCCAATGGCCAATTACTCTTTCTGGGAAGAACTTTCTCCTCACCTCCAGGCTAAACTTCCCCTGGCACAGTTTGAGACTGTGTCCTCTTGTTCTGGTGCTGGATGCCTGGGAGAAGAGACCAACCCACTCCTGGCTACAACCTCCCTTCAGGTAGTTGTAGAGAGCAATAAGGTCTCCCCTGAGCCTCCTCTTCTCCAGGCTAAGCAACCCCAGCTCCCTCAGCCTCTCCTCATAGGGCTTGTGCTCGAGGCCTCTCCCCAGCCTTGTTGCCCTTCTCTGGATACATTAAAGAGTCTCAATGCACTTCTTAAATTGAGGGGCCCAGAACTGGACTCAAGGACAGGAGAATGATGTACAGGAAGAAGACTGGATTGAGTCATAGCTGAGAGGAGGAGGGCATTTGGTCCATCCTGCATCTTGAATACATTATCCGGGGAACCATCTTCACTGGATAGGTATCTAATTGAAGTCTCTCTATATTTGATGAAAACATTTACACAGCTTGCTATGACAAAATCCATCTGTGTGCAGCTCTACAGATGATGAGTTCTCTGTTTAGGTCATTTTTCCCCTGCTGCTACTTTAACCTCCTTATTTCTGTTCTGTTGTCATTAACTGATGATAGTAATTTGATTGTAGCCTATTCTTTCAGTATCTCTCAAAAAAAAATCAACTATTTTGTTCACTCCTGCTTCACTTCATCAAAATAAACCTTCATTAAGAGGCAATTAAGATTGTTCAAGCAAAATGTCATCACAACAACAATTGAAAGGCTGGTCCTTCCCAGGTCACCCTGTCCACATTGTTTTTGGCTTCTCTTCTCAGGAACACCTCATCTGCATTCACTGCTTAGACCTCGCAGGCTTTCTGCAAGACCTTTCAGACTTTGCATATTGGCTCCCAGAAAATGTCAGTTTTGCACTGGCTGTCATGACTGGCTGGTGGCTTTTTGACTCTGAGTTACACACAGCTTTGGGTTTCACTGAACAGCTCATGCTAAAGGCTGAGGAGGAACAGATATTGCTAATGGACCTGAGTAGCTCTGTCAGTTTGTGCTATGAGATTAAAGTGAATGGAGGCACAGTCTTGGTAGGGCAGGTCCTTGTGTTCTAATGTAGGTCAGAGCAGCACTCATGTCACTTCAGGCTGCATGAGACATAGACCTGCACCTTTCAGTTCTGAGGCAGCCAAAGGCTTCCTTTAGCAAAAGCTTATTAGAACATTAGTACAGTTTAAAATTTACCTTGTCTCTGGATGTTTAGCAAAGTCAGTCATGGCCACTAGAATGAAAAAGAGAATTTTACATGAACAAGTCCCTCCCCAACAAGTAATTTTATGGCCTTCATATTTTAATGTATTCTATACATATCATAGATATAATCATTTGTTTGTGAGCATTTGATGCAAGAGTTGTAGTCCTCAAATTGCCTGCCTGCCCCTAACTTATTGGAATAACTAATTTGGGGGCCAATAAAGCCCCTCAGAGAGCCTGTGCTTTTGCTGTAGGACAGGTGAAAATGATACTGTGACCTCAGCTTTGGAATAAGGTGCCTAAAGAAGGAACTCCCACAGAACAGAAGTGATAGTGGTATTAGAGTCCTTTCCTGGATCTCTTCCTCAAAAAAAAAAAAGACTAAGCCTGACACCTGTTTCCATTTCCTGTTGGGTTACAGGCCTGCATCCCAGTCTGCAGACTGGTGTTTGTAAGTCTGATTCTCTGAGCTCCCAGGGACCATATTAAGGCATATTAAATTTCACTTCAGTTCATATTTACAATACAATACAATACAATACAATACAATACACCAGGTTGGAAGAGACCTTCAAGATCATCGCGTCCAACCCATCAAACAATCCAACCCACCCAACAACTAGACCATACAGCCAAGCACCCCATCAAGTCTTCTCCTGAACACCTCCAGTGAAGGTGACTCCACCACCTCCACGGGTAGCCGATTCCAATGGGCAATCACTCTCTCCGTGTAGAACTTCTTCCTAACATCCAGCCTAAACCTGCCCTGGCGCAGCCTGAGACTGTGTCCTCTTGTTCTGGTGCTGGCTGCCTGGGAGAAGAGGCCAACCTCTGCCTGGCTACAACCTCCCTTCAGGTAGTTGTAGAGAGCAATAAGGTCACCCCTCAGTCTCCTCTTCTCCAGGCTAAGCAACCCCAGCTCCCTCAGCCTTTCCTCATAGGGCTTGTGTTCCAAACCCCTCACCAGCTTTGTTGCCCTTCTCTGGACACGTTCCAGCAAGTCAACATCCTTCCTAAACTGAGGGGCCCAGAACTGGACACAGTACTCAAGGTGTGGCCTAACCAGTGCAGTGTACAGGGGGAGAATGACCTCCCTGCTCCTGCTGGCCACACTGTTCCTGATGCAAGCCAGGATGCCATTGGCCTTCTTGGCTGCCTGGGCATGGTAGTGCTAAGCTAAGCTCTCAGAGGACTGTTGCTGATAAGCTCAGCACAAGGCTAGAAATGAGGCCACTTGAATATGGCTCAACTCTCTATGAGGCTCTTACCACCTTAAGAGGAGGGGCTGTCTAAAGTTAGGCACTGCAATACCATTCCTACATCACCCTTGTTGACTTATTACTTGCTTTCTTGCCAGGTTTCCAATAAAACAGTCTGTAGAATGATATCCTCATAGATCAATTTTAGAATAAAACAGAAATCTCATGTTCTTAAGAGGAAAAACCCCAAGCTATTAGCTAGTATTACAGAAACCAAGAACCACACTATTAGAGCCAGGAAGCATGGATGAGACTCCACATCAGAGGAATTTTGGATTCAGCAAAAATAAAAGTTAGGTATCAGTGGCAACACTGCGCTTAGCAGTTCCATTGTTCCTTAAGAGAATTGCCTCAAAAATTATCCTTTATCTGAATCATAGAATCAATAAGGTTGGAAGAGACCTCAAAGATCATCAAGTCCAACCTGTCACCACAGACCTCATGACTACTAAACCATGGCACCAAGTGCCACGTCCAATCCCCTCTTGAACACTTCCAGGGACAGTGACTCCACCACCTCCCTGGGCAGCACATTCCAATGGCTAACAACTCTCTCTGCTGCCCTTCAGAGAAGACTGATCACTTTCAGGGTAGGGTAGAAATAATGATCTTGCATAAGCTGTTTCTGAATCCATCTTGTCTCCAGAGAAGCACAAGTTATGAGCAGTTATACATCCTCTTCCCTGCAAAAAAACCCAACCAACCAAACAAAAAACCCATCAGTGGTAGATTACTGTGAGATTTGGACTCCAGAAGAAAAATTTTCACCATGAGAACAGTTAGGCATTGGAATCATCTCTCAAGGGAAGTAGTGGAGTCCCCTACACTGGACAGTTTTAAGACTCAGCTTGGCAGGGTGCTGGGCCAGCTCCTTTAATCTTTGCTATTACCCAGAAAGGTTGGACCAGATGATCCTTGAGGTCCTTTCCAACCCAGCAGTCTGTGATTGCTGGTGGAGAAAGGGAAACAAACCCAGGCTTTAGAGAGAATCACGTGGTGAAACTCAAGCCAGCTGAAATTCTTCGACTCTTCACACACATTTCCCTTCTGGAGCACTTTTGTTACATGCAGGGTATTTTCATTTACCTAAATGCAGATGGTTTGCCTTTCCCTTTCAAAATCACACTCAGGCTTTGCTTCTCCCATTTGCAATTCCTCCTTGCACCCCTCGCTGTGTTCTTTGTTAGCTGGTGCTTCATTGCCCAGCCTAAAAGACTGAAAATTACCAGCCTCCGGATAAAATTCTGCTGCTATTGATCAGTTTGGCCATTTAAAACAGAACAAATGCACTGTAAGGGACGTCTCAGCCACTCAGATAATCAGAAGCTTCTGTAAACAAAATTCTTTTATTATTATTAATTCCTCCCCCCCCCCAACTATCAGTGCAGAAAAGCTGGAGCTGAATGAGTGGAGTTAACCATCAAAACATTAACACAGAAGAGCTGGGGCTGAATGAGTGGAGGTAACCTGTGTTTGCCCTCCTCCTTACACGTACATATATTTACAGAAAGTTTCTGTCTCTTCTGGTTGTGAAGATAACCTTTTAAGTATAAACTGAGGGGAATGCTGGCTTGAGTCTGGAGCCAAACACATGGAAACAATAACACTAGACATAAGCTGCCTTCATTCATCTCAGTGGGATGCTAGCAATGAAGTCTGCTTGCGACAATGTAAAAGCCAGGCTCGTTAACTGTTTCACTGCTACCCTGTGCTCACGGGAGATCTAATGCTGCTGATCTAGCCAGCACAGCCTGGCAATCTTCTCCTTTGAGAGAATATACCACATAACATGGCTTTGTCTTTGAAATACCTACATAAGCCATCTTTATGCTTGCCTCGAGCAGGCTACACTCTATTTGCCTGTTTTAATTACTGATGTTGTGCATGTGAGGGTCTGCTCCATACCAAATGCAAAATAAAACCCTTTCTTGAATATTATTTCTGTTTTTAAAAGAACCATTTCTCCTTTTTTCCCCCCTCTCTCTTTTTAGTTTTCTGTTGTAAGAACAGTTGTGGCTGAGCAACTTAATCATCTTAACGGCACAGGGGCAGATACATCTGTTCAAATCAGAGAATCAATCAATAAGGTTGGAAAAGACCTCAAAGATCATCGAGTCCAAAATATCTGCCTGTCCAGATATCAAATATCTGCCTGTCCTGTGTTGTTTCCAATGAACAGCATGTCAGTTCCTACAGAGAGGGAATGAACACAGTGTGCTCAGCCAGCAAAGAGGGGTTTGGTAGAAGGCACTTTCCCTGGCTCCTTCTAGGATTCACTAGGGAGGGTCTGTAGGATCTGAAACCAGTCTGCCTTAAACCTCTGTCGACTGAGGTCTTTGGCTTCACTCCAAAATGGGAGTAGTGAAATATGACAAGGAAGCTCCTATATCAGAAGAGAAATGTGAGAGCAGTGTGCTCTGCAACAGTGAATAACTCATGCTTACAACGAAGTGCATCATAAGGAGCAGCAACAGTCACTTGTCCTGGCTCTGCTGTGCCCACGGAGGGATCTACTCTGCTCTTTCTGCCCCAGCTGGAAGTAAGGGCCTGGCTGGAGACAGGAGCAGTGGTTCTTCTTATCACCTCAATCCAGTGTGTACTGAGATTGACAGGAGACAAATATATTTACTAATACCATCCTTTTATGTTATTTACTCTCTGTTGCTATCTCTGTCCTCTTTCCTCTGTCCCCTGCAAGGGAAATGAAGCTAGAAGAGAACATGATAGCCTCACTCTAAGGACTGGGCTGGGTAATAACATCAGAGGGATACAAGAATTTGGAGTAGTTAACGTTGTAGCTGGTCAAAAAGAAATGCATCTTGGATTTCCCAAAAAATGCTGATTCTTCTTCATGATAAAGACTTAATCCTCTATGGTGTCTTGCAATTTATTCCTAAGAAATCCTCCATAATCCTTTGCTTCATTGCTGGCTGTTGTTTCCAGAGGCATAAGATGTTCCATCCAACCCAGTCCCACTGGAAAATGAGGAGAAGTTTTGCTGATTGCAGTGGGGTTGTGACCAGGCTTGTAGTGGAGATGCTAAGGCTGGGTGGAAGCTTGTCTGTGCAAAAAGACTGGCTTTTGCTGAACCCCATGAAGCTGAAGAAGTCACAGTGGTAGTAAGAAACATTTGAAATGACTTAGTCTTATCAGAGACATCTGGCACGCTGGGTCTTGTTTCCAAAAGCTGCAAGTTCTGCCTTCAGAAATTTTACTTCTAGAAAACTGCACTCTCTCCCCATTAAACTGTTTAACATAATTCTTAATGATTACACATAAATGTTGTGTGGCATTCTCTTTCTCCAGCTGCAAGCTGCTGTGTTTCAGAGAGTGTTTAGGTCTGCAGCAAGCATTTCTAGAAGAAGTTTACTTTCTTCAAAGTATCATTTGTCTAATTGTTTCTTTGCAAGCAGAAAAAAAAAACCCCAACAACCCCAAACCATAATTGTGATCATTGTTTAGTTCTGGGTTTGTGTTTTGGTGAAGGACGCTGGTGGTGGGCCTGGAGGAGGTCTTTTGGGTTGAATGGAAGGTTTAGGAGATTCCTTATTCTCCTCTTCTGTTGGTCTTTACATGTCACTCTCCAGAGATACACCTCCTGAACTTGGTTTAGCATATTGCTTTGCACACAGGAAAAAGTGAATGCCTGGATGACTGGGGAAGTTCAAGGAGGTAGGAACAGGGTCTGGTGCCTTCCTACATTCAGGCTAGTTAGATCCTACCCCTCTTACAAACCACTCAGAGCATTTAACCAAGTGAGACCTCGTGTGAAATGCATGGGATGTGCTCAGGCTGACTGCCAGGGGAAACATTTACCTGAGAAACACATTCCACTTTTCACTCCCTCTCTCAGCACAGACAGGCAGCTTGCTGGGGCAGAAGGCTGTAAGATTTTATTTCCAGCTGTGATGCCTGCACAGGGATTTAATGGGTGGGTGATCCTGCTCTCAGGCTGCCTAGGGACTGGTTGCTGACACGGAGGGGAGTAGCAGTTTTATGAAATAAGCTGAAGCAGCTCAAAATGACTGCTGCTGAGTGCAGCCAGTTCCAGGCAGAACACAGGCATGCTGATGGCACATTACAGATTTATACCTATTGCTTGCTTTCAAATACCTCCCGGTGCTCTAGGTGGAGGACAGAAACTGGTATTTCATAAATATTAAAGCCACATCTTTCATTTAAATGAGTACAGAACACAGAATACAGAATTAACCAGGTTGGAAAAGACCTTTGAGATCATCGAGTCCAACCTCTCACCCAACACCATCTAATCAACTAAACCATGGCACCGAGTGCCTCATCCAGTCTTATTTTAAACACTTCCAGTGGTAGTGACTCCACCACCTCCCTTGGCAGCAGGTACAAATACCAATCCTAGCAGCACAGACTTACTAGCCTCACACCATGTATAAATACAGTTTGCAAGAGCTACTGTATTCCCTGGGTTCCAGCTTCACTGTTAGGGTTACATACCTGGATACAATGCCAGTGCTGACAATGCTGAACTGGCAATCAGAAAGCGATTTTCTTATCAGTCTGGGTGCTGCTGAAAAGAGCCAGATTGACAGGCTTAGTCCATTTCAGCTTTCTCTCTCAGTTCTTTTGCTGGGCTTATAGGAAATTAAACTGTAAACTTGTCCCCCTAAAAGGTGCAGCCCTGGGTGAAATAACCATTTCCAGTGGGATTGTGTTGGGAGAGCAATATGTGCACACACCACCCCCTAATAGGTATGACTAAAATCTCATCCATAATGCTGTGCTTTTTCTATTGCTCTGATGGGAAGAGTAAAAACCTTCAGCTTCCCTCTAGACCATTAACTAAGGTAAATGTAGCAATGTGGTGTTTTCCCTGGGTCTCCCCACCCTTGCTTGCACATGTGGTTTGTCCTCAGCAGTGTGAAACACCTACCACTTTCTCTCAGGGTGGAAGGCATTTAAAGCTCTGGAAATTTCAGAGCTGTTTTTTTTCATTCTGAAGAAGATAAACATCATCAGAGGGAAGTACCTTGCCTTCCAACATAACCAGGTCTGGCTAAATTAATTTTTTCTACCCCTGCTCACCTCAGCCTCTTGGGTTTCCACCTCCTCCCCAGCACTGCCATGGACATTTTTACCTTGAAACCCCAGCTTCTGTGATTGAATGGTCATTACTTTTATGTTTGGACATACATCAAACTGTGATTCTCTTCAACATTTCTTGATGCTCCTAATTTAGGTCTCTGTCACTACAGGGTTTTCAAGTTATGTATTACAAGGAAACTGCATTATTTCAGTCTCAAAGGATGTTTCTAGTCCACCAGGTCGCCAAATGCTCCTATAACAAAACTGAACAGAGCAGAATTGCAATCTAAAATAACAAGGGCCCTTCAGGTGGGTGTAACCTGAACACCAGATTGACACAGATAATTTAGTTAACCTTTGCTCTGGCTTGACCCTAAGCAAGGTTTAGAATCTCAGAAAAAAAACAAAATAGTAGGCTGGATGGTAGGCTGAACATGAGCCTGCAATGTGCCCAGGTGGCCAAGAGGGCCAATGGCATCCTGGCCTGGATCAGGAACAGTGTGGCCAACAGAGCAGGGAGGTCATTCTGCCCCTGTACACTGCACTGGTTAGGCCACACCTTGAGTCCTGTGTCCAGTTCTGGGTCCCTCAGTTTAGGAAAGATGTTGAGTTGCTGGAAGGTGTCCAGAGAAGGGCAACAAAGCTGGGGAGGGGTTTGGAGCACAGCCCTATGAGGAGAGTCTGAGGGAGCTGGGGTTGCTTAGCCTGGAGAAGAGGAGGCTCAGGGGAGACCTTATTGCTGTCTACAACTACCTGAAGGGAGGTTATAGGCAGGTGGGGGTTGGTCTCTTCTGCCAGGCATCCAGCACCAGAACAAGAGGACACAGTCTCAAGCTGCACCGGGGAGGTTCAGACTGGATGTTATGAAGAAATTCTTCACAGAGAGAGTGCTTGCCCATTGGGATGTGCTGCCTGGGGAGGTGGTGGAGTCACCATCATTGGAGGTGTTCAGGAGGAGACTTGATAGGGTGCTTGGTTGCATGGTTCAGTTGATTAGGTGGTGTTGGATGATAGGTTGGACGCAATGATCTTGAAGGTCTCTTCCAACCTGGTCTATTCTATTCTATTCTATTCTATTCTATTCTATTCTATTCTATTCTATTCTATTCTATTCTATTCTATTCTATTCTAACCCCAAAATAAAGAGGCTGTTTTCTTCCACATGGCCACTCCTGGGATAAGAACAGGGGATTATGGACTTTATCAACAGGACTACTACAAAGATTGACAGAAGTTGACTTAAAGAAGGGTCAAAGCATGTTAAGAAGTTAAAACCTATATTTCTCCTCTAAAATTTGATCTAAAAGATTGTGCCAGCTGTGCAATGGAGTGCCAAGAGAGATGCATGGCTGTAGCACTGCATGGAGACACTACTTGTTCAGCTAAATGCAGGTCAGACATGTCCATATAGTTCTGCACCAAACAAGTGCTGTCCTTCAACAGAACTTCATCCAGAGGAACGTTGTCCAATGTGATTATGCTGCATCTAGTTCTGAAGGCGGCTCAGGAACGTCCTCATTCTCTCTCCAGGACGAAATGCTGACAAATCCCAAACGTTTTTCTTGAAATGGAGACCCTTCAAGAATTTCCACATTTCCAGGTTTAGGCCTCCTCTGCTTCTAGGCAGAATCATTTTCTGAAGTGCAGCAGTATGATTGCCTCATCTATGTCACAGAAAATGCAGAAGCTCCACTAAAGAACCTGCATTCTTCTGGGCAATTAAAATTTAGGTACAGTGATACTAAAATTCACAACATTTAGATCCAACCCACCTGTGTAACCTTCAGCTTCTCTATGCAGAGCAGGTTCTTGGCTGATGAGCAGAAAGGAAAAGTTTACCTGATAAAAGCCTATGTAGTTAAAAGAGAAAAATCTTTCTAATGCTTTATAACAGCATCCATATGACTTAAGGGAATTAATTCTTCACTTCAAACCACACAAACCCAGATCATTCCACTTTACATCACTTGGTCTGCTATTTCAACAGGACTTTTCCAGAAGGCTAATCATCTTCAGGGCTGGGGCTGAGGGGTTGAGATTGTCTAAATCAGGCCTTTTTCAGTCTCCAAAATGCATTCCTACATGTGTGTAACAAGGACCTTTTCCTCCATTTCAGGCCAGTGACAGTGTGCTATGACTGTCTGATTTGGTTTGCAAGGGTGGAGTTAAAAAGAGGTGATTAATTGCTCATTATGTTGCTTCAAGTAGCACCAGCATTCTGGCACTGAAGGACAAAGGTCGACGTGAATGTATGAGTTGCTAATAACTTACTCTGCTCTCTCAGTATCTGGCATTTGTCATGTCCACTGCTATGTTCTCCAGGATCTTGAGTTGTTGTCTGCCTCAGCCTCCATAAAAAGGAGACTCAGTGGTGGTATAAAAATGTAAAGAGATGGGAGGGGAGATGAAAAAAAACACAACACAAATAAAGGTAATTAATCAATAAAAGACCTTCTTTAATTTGTGTACTGGGTTAGGATTTGTTGCCTTCCTGTTCCTATCAATAAGAGAAAACAATAGAACTCACCTAACTCACAAGGGTTCTCTCAGAAGTACACCAAGTGCCAGGTCATGCCACCAAGCTTTATAAAGTAACAGCTTGTTTATGAAGGGACTTTACATTGGCAAGTAAATAACTCTGCACAGACTCCAAGAAGCCCAAGACAATAGGACATTTGAAGGCCATGTCCAAGCATTCTTGGCACAGAAATAACACACTGAACCCTCACCAAGCTGAGGAACTCCCAAGGAATTTACAAACAAACCTTTGGTCCATAACAAAACTTCAAGCAGAAGTGAAACAATACCTAGGACTACGCATAGCAGCAGGACCACAACAGTGGTTTGGAACAGCCCCTCTGTGCTCCACGGGCAACAGGCACTGGCCTGACGCTGGCCTCACCACCTGAGAGCGTGGACAGAAGCAAAAAGAAAGAGCTGAAATAGTGAAAAGTTCAAACAAGACAAAGTATCCTGCAGATGCTTCACTGGGTTTTTAAATGGAGCATGTAAGGTTTTACCCTGAAAAGGCAGGGCAAGTTTTTGTCACCAACTTAAGATGTCGCTTGGTGCCATGGTCTAGTCATGGGGTCTGTGGTGACAGGTTGGACTCAATGATCTTCGAGGTCTCTTCCAACCTTGGTGATACTGTGATGTCCTCAGAAGAGCAGCAGCCTGGGAACTCATCAGGAGTTAGGTCTCAACCACTCAAGACTCAAGGCTGCTTTGGATTGGAAACTGTTCTCATTTTAAAAATCAGACAGCTCTTTCCAACTGTCAGATTAAGCAAGACCTCATTTACGCACTGCTTGAACATGACTACTGAAAAGCCCAGGCACCTTCAACATGGAATGCTTCATTGACACTGCTTCTATACTGCTGCAATTTGTACCCTGCCACATGAGCCACACAAGCAACAAGGAGAAAGACCACCAAAGGAAAACTGATGAGCCTTTCTTGCAGTACTGGTGCCACACTATGTGACTGCTGCCTCTTCCCATCTGCTGTCTCCACTGCACAAGCCTCACAGAGGATGAGAGTGCAGAACCTTTTTTGCTGGGTTAACCCAAGGCCCTGATCAGTTCGCCAGCCCAGTCTGTTACGGCACCTTTGTGCTACTGACACAAGCTGTGAGGAGAAGAGAAAAAGAAGAAAGAAATGCTTGAGTTGATACTATGGAGAGCAAAGCTCATGGACTGCTCTGTCTTTGGGACTGGTCTTACTCCACTGAGGCAGGGTGGAGAATATTCTGAACACATTTTAGCCTAAGGAACACACTTCAAATTCCTTAAACAAGGCAACAGGGATTTTAATGACCACTCAAGAGCTCAGGAAAAAGGCTTCAGGAGTTCACTGGATGTTTTCTGAGCTTCTGTTTAAAGAAATCAGAAGGACATTAGCTAAGTGCTTGCTAATGAGGCTTTTGGCTCTGATGTAGTGCTGAACACTGTCTGGAGGACCTTGCACATCTTTTGTGCTGGTTGTGTTTGGATGAACAAGAACTATCACGTGCAGGCAGCCTGTGTTTACAGCACTTCCTTGCGAAGGAGCAGATCTAAGTGAGGTCATACCTCCTCTGTTTGTCTCAAAGGCAGTGTCCCCACAAGAGTGACAGCCTAACCAACTCGTACACAACTTCCTGCACAGGGGGAAGGGAAGAGGTGGAGCCCCCCAGTTCTTCTTTTCTAGCTCTCACCCCCTCAGAGCCACAGGTTCATGCTTCCCAGAAATGACTTCAGGTTCTGGTCTGGCACAGAAAACTGGTTGTGCCCACCAGCTCACATGGAGCAGAACTAGGCTGCATGATGTTCCACAGATAGAAGTGATCCACTGAAAGAAAGGGAACAGAGGAGTGCACCATATCTGACCTTGCAACATCTGAAACTCCATAAATAACATACCCAAAGGCCCTTCTTGGTGGGTTCAGTACTCCTGGTAACTCCCATATCCTCTTGTTGGAGAGCTCAAGTAGGAAATGTGTTGGTTGAGAGTGCAGAGACAGAACCTGCTTGTTTTTAAACAAGCACAAATGAGACTGCTGTGGTAGAGGAGGGACTGATAAAACAGTCTCTAGGACCGAGAGTCCTGTTGTTAGACCCTCTGATGTGTCCAGCAACAAGTTTTCCTTCTATTTCCTTTTTATCACATATCTTAGTTTCAGTCTTAGAGTTCAACTGCCTGCTGCTGGGAGGCTTTCAGCCAGCACCTCAAAAGCTTTGTTTAATTTATACGCAGGCTCAGCCTACCTGAGACCTAATTTTAAATCAGACTGAGCTGAACTCTGTCCTGGCAAGACTGCTACTGAAAGCTGAGCAAGGTCTTTTCAGGCCAGGGTGTTCTAAGAGACACGCCTTTAGTTGCAGTCTGTCTCAACACTTGTCCCTGCAGGAGGTATCCCAACTGTTTGTCAAGGTTTGTATCACTCCCGGCTTCAAAGAGCCAAACCAGCCCTGCTATCATGCACTGTTGCTTCTTTGTAGCGTGCCTAGACATGCTTACCACACACTAACAATGTGCATGATAGGGATGTGCCAAGGCCTGCACTACAGTTCTCCCAGCTCGCTTTCAGCAGAGAATCTTCGCAACCTGAGAAAAGGAAACAGCCAAGCCTTACTGAAGTAGATTTGTAACAGTGCTGGAAACCTTTTTTCATCTCATCCTGTAGCACAGGGGCACAAGAAAAAGGCACATATGTAGTAAGTCATCATTGTAACTGTCACATAAAGGCTTAACTCACATCCCAAAATTTCACTGCATCCTTTTAGAGGCTGCAAGACCTTCAGGCTCTCCAGAGCAACCTTTATTTGGAGGTGCAGCTCTGCAGAACTGTTTGTCTGCCTCTCAGCATCAAATCCCAAACAGCTCTTTCAGATGAAGCACCCACTACAGCTCATTTTGGAAATCTAACCCATCATTTTAAAACCTAAGGCACCATCCATGTGGGAATAAGAAGCATCCAATAAGGTAAACAGAACAGAAAATGCTTTTGTCAAACTTTACAGAAACCAGCAGCTGGCTTTTTTTTTAACTTCATCCAAGCTTGCTGCTCCCTGATATGGCAAACATGGCTTGAGGGAAAGGCACGAAGAATGAAGTGGGTTTCCAAACAAAATCAGTTTAGGAGCGTATGGGAGTCTTAAAGCTGCCCTCTGCATGCAGTCCAGGCTAAGAAACACCAGCCTGTGCGGGGTAAGTAAGAGAAAGTAAAATTCAGGCTGAACAGAGACCCAAATTGCTCTCCTTGGACTGCTTCTGAAGGCTGAGCAAGGCTTTTTATTACATACAAGAGTTTCACCAGAGTTTGCAGCGCAGCACAGCATTGTAGTGGTGCTTAGTCTTCATCCCTCCAGTCAGACACAGCACAAAGCTCTTCTAAAGACCACAATGCTGTGATTCCAGTACCAGTTACGCAGTGAGCAGTGGCCTCTCTCGTGCACTGTGCACGCATGGAGTCAGGGGCTGCTGCTGGTGGTGCTGCCCATGCTTTAGACTATTTGGGCTGATGAGAAAGTTCCACCTTAACTGGGTTTTCCCTTTAGAGGGATGAAGCATGTAAAACACTGTAGGGCAATTTACTAGTACCCAGCCTTTTCCTTGGGGAAAAGTGGGGGGGTGAGCAAGAGAAAAGAAAGGGGAGAAAGAAAGAGGGGAAGGGGGGGGTGTAGAAAAAAGAAAGGGGAGAAAGAAAGAGGGGAAGGGGGGGGTGTAGAAAAAGAAAGGGGAGAAAGAAAGAGGGGAAGGGGGGGTGTAGAAAAAGAAAGGGGAGAAAGAAAGAGGGGAAGGGGGGGGGTGTAGAAAAAGAAAGGGGAGAAAGAAAGAGGGGGGGGGGGTGTAGAAAAAGAAAGGGGAGAAAGAAAGAGGGGAAGGGGGGGTGTAGAAAAAGAAAGGGGAGAAAGAAAGAGGGGAAGGGGGGTGTAGAAAAAGAAAGGGGAGAAAGAAAGAGGGGAAGGGGGGTGTAGAAAAAAGAAAGGGGAGAAAGAAAGAGGGGAAGGGGGGGGGAAGAAAAGAGACCGGGGGGGGGAAGAAAAGAGACCGGGGGGGGAAGAAAAGAGACCGGGGGGGAAGAAAAGAGACCGGGGGGGAGAAAAGAGACCGGGGGGGGAAAAGAGGGGGGGGGGGAAAAGAGACCGGGGGGGGGGGAGAAAAGAGACCGGGGGGGGAGAAAAGAGACCGGGGGGGGAGAAAAGAGACCGGGGGGGGAGAAAAGAGACCGGGGGGGGAGAAAAGAGACCGGGGGGGGAAGAAAAGAGACCGGGGGGGAAGAAAAGAGACCGGGGGGGGGAAGAAAAGAGACCGGGGGAAGAAAAGAGGGGGGAAGAAAAGAGACCGGGGGGGGGAAGAAAAGAGACCGGGGGGGGGGAAGAAAAGAGAGGGGGGGGGAAGAAAAGAGACCGGGGGGGGGAAGAAAAGAGACCGGGGGGAAGAAAAGAGACCGGGGGGAAGAAAAGAGACCGGGGGGGGGAAGAAAAGAGACCGGGGGGGGGAAGAAAAGAGACCGGGGGGGGAAGAAAAGAGACCGGGGGGAAGAAAAGAGGGGGGGAAGAAAAGAGACCGGGGGGAAGAAAAGAGACCGGGGGAAGAAAAGAGACCGGGGGGAAGAAAAGAGACCGGGGGGGGGGAAGAAAAGAGACCGGGGGGGGGGGGGAAGAAAAGAGACCGGGGGGGAAGAAAAGAGACCGGGGGGGGGAAGAAAAGAGACCGGGGGGGGGAAGAAAAGAGACCGGGGGGGAAGAAAAGAGACCGGGGGGAAGAAAAGAGACCGGGGGGGAAGGGGGGAAGAAAAGAGACCGGGGGGGGGGGAAGAAAAGAGACCGGGGGGGGAAAGGAGGGGCGGAGGAGGAAAAAATAAAGGGGGGAAAAGGGGAAAAGGTTAGGGAATTACACAGGTGACTATGTTCACCAGCTGTCCATTTAAATCTACTCACAGATAAATCTGGTTGATTTATATGTAGTTTCTCCTCTTTGCAGTTCAGTAATGGACAAAAGACAACCAAGTACCATTTTATTTTTTATTTTTTTTTTAATAAAGATAAAATTACAAAAAAGGTAAAATCAGCTCAGGAAAGGCAAATTACTTTAATAGATCAGTTTAGACATTTAACATAAACTCACATTCATTTTTTCTTTTAAATACTATTACATAAAGCATGGTGAAGAAAGGAATTTCTGCCTCATAAAGAAGAAAACTCACAATACAACTTGCCAAAAAACCAGAATAAAGCCGTTTGAAAATAAATACAGTCCATGCCAAATAGTACAAAATGAAACCAGCAGTCTCTCTCAATACAAAACCCTCCTCTTCCTCCAGGTATTCTCCAGCTCTAGCATTATGGTCTGCAAGTCGAGGAGAGGCTACGTTCTGTTCAAGGATTGCTGAGCTGCTCTGATTTTGCTCTGTACAAAGGCAAGAGATAAACTGTTCAGTTTTCATTCTCTCTTTTCCTGACTGTGGTAGAAATGCAATTTCTACTGTCATGGATGTAAAATATTTACTTGCATGAGGAATTGAACATGACCTCTAGAGAACTTCAAATATTAGAATCATAGAATCAGTCAGGGTTGGAAGGGACCACAAGGATCATCTAGTTCCAACCCCCCTGCCATGGGCAGGGACACCCTACACTAGATCAGGCTGGCCAGAGCCTCGTCCAGCCTGGTCTTAAACACCTCCAGGGACGGGGCCTCAACCACCTCCCTGGATAACCCATTCCATGGCTTCTCCACTCTCATGGTGAAGAACTTCTTCCTCACATCTAGCCTGAATCTCCCCATTTCCAGCTTCATTCTGTTCCCCCTAGTCCTATCACTACCTGAGAAGTCCCTCCCCAGCCTTCCCGTAGGCCCCCTTCAGATACCAGAAGGCCACAATGAGGTCACCTCGGAGCCTTCTCCTCTCCAGACTGAAGAGCCTCAACTCCTTCAGTCTGTCCTCATAGGAGAGGTGCTCCAGCCCTCTGCTCATCCTCGTGGCCCTTCTCTGGACACGCTCCAGCACGTCCACATCCCTCCTGTAATAGGGGCTCCAGAACTGGAGGCAGTACTCCAGGTGCGGTCTCACCAGAGCTGAGTAGAGGGGAAGAAGCACCTCCCTTGACCTGCTGGTCACACTTCTCCTGATGCAGCCCAGGATCTGACTGGCTTTCCGGGCTGCAAGTGCACATTGAGAGCTCATGTTGAGCTTCTCGCCCACCAGCACCCCCAAGTCTCTCTCCTCAGGGCTGCTCTCCAGCCAGTCCCTGCCCAGCCTGTATTTGTGCCTGGGATTGCCTCGACCCAGATGCAGGACCCTGCACTTGGTCTTGTTGAAGCTCATGAGGTTGGCTTGTGCCCACCTCTCCAGCCTGTCAAGGTCCCTCTGGATGGCATCCCTTCCCTCCAGCGTGTCCACTGCACCACACAGCTTGGTGTCATCAGCAAACTTGCTGAGGGTGCACTCGATGCCACTGTCCATGGCACCCACAAAGATGTTGAACAAGACAGGTCCCAGGACTGATCCCTGAGGGACTCCGCTTGTCACTGGCCTCCACTGGGACACGGACCCATTGACAGCCACTCTTTGGGTGCGGCCATCAAGCCAGTTCTTTATCCATCTAGTGGTCCACCCATCAAACCCATGTGTCACCTCTAGAGAACTTAAAATATTACCCCTAGAGAACTTAAAATAAAGTACTGATTTAAGGAAACACTTTTCAAAAAGGTGGCATTCACAATTAGTTAATTAATTAGTGTTTACCCTTTGGCATCTGTCTTTTCACCACTGCTGTCCTTGGACTTATCCTCCTCCTTAACATCTGAAAAATAACAAGGTTTTAAATATATCCAGAAAACCCTTAAAACATCTTGGAAGAGAAACAGCAGGACCAAGTTGCATTTTTTTGGTATACACTCCTAACCAGGAGGAAGTAGCTTTTAAAGGCAGCCACTGGTTACGTGTTAATGTACAGTGCTAAATGCATCCATCTAAAACAGTGGCTTGGGCACAACGCACAAAACACCTCAAGGCAAGTCTCTCTTGACTGGCCATAATGAAGGGATGCAGTAATGAGACTTGGATTTCCCCAGAGTTCCTTGTGATAGCCTTGCAGCCCTAAGATGTAGCCTGCTCTTGGAAAAGTCAAGAGCTCTTAGACTTGCATTATCCTCAGACCCCTATCCAGCTTCTGGTTTCAGGGAGAACTAGCTGGCTTACCCCACAAAAGAGAACAGCAACAAAATCCTGCTCTAATGGATTTAAATCAAGAACCCATTTTATGTCTGTTTTCATTAAGCTACACAAATCCCTGGCTCTAAGATTTTAAGATTCTGGGGAAAGCAACAATAATCCTTGGGTGAAAATACTGTTGTAGTGTGAATGGCTGTATCTTGAAAGTGATTCACTTAAAACAGATGCTTTAAATAGGATGGAAAAAAAGAAACCATCATCTCAGCAGCTAATTAACTGATAACAAACCCCACATCGTTCTCCTGGCAGTTCTAAAATACAGGATGAAATGAGACCAGAGTCCTACCTGCTTTCTTGTCCTCTGTCTCTTTTTTGTCTTCCTCTATCCTGGCTTTCTTTGCTCCTTTCTTATGATCTGCAACATTTCGCCGTCCACCTTCCCCTTCATCTTCAGAATCTGAAAACTCTTCATCACAGGCGATGCGCTTGTCAGAGGCTCGGACTAGGATTCAGAGTGATGAAATTAATTGAGCATCAAGTCCAAGTACAAGAAGCCTAATAAAGAAGAGCTATCAAATTAAGAGTGAGTAATAATACACCACAATCATTGAATGTTGATGAATGAAAGCATTATCAATTCAGAATATGCTGGGACTCTCACAACGACTTCTGTGAATAGCTTCACAGAGAGGCAGTGGGAGGGTGAGAGTATTCTGACACGTATCAAATCAAAGTCAGATACTCAAAACTAAATCACAGGAGAAAACATTACAGTTTCAACAGTTCAGAGGATGGACAGTGCACCAGTAAGAGGTTATAAAATTATTCCAATCACCACAGGTTAAGTGTAGCAGGAAACTCTTAGGTACAGCTGAAGAACAAGAACAACTCCCGGTCCAGACAACAGCTAAGGGTAATAAAGTGAAGGGCAGTGCTGCTCCGTAACAAACAAGCAAATAAAGAACACTTTTGGAAAACACAATATCCCCCTGTACATCAAGGGGGAACACTGCTTTGTGAACAGCAAAAGACAGAAGCAAATTCCTGTATTTCTTTAATTAATCTGAGATTTCTGGAGTATCTCGTTAAGTACTGCAATAGGCAAGTCTGTAGAATAGAATAGGAATAGGAATAGGTTGGACAAGACCTTTGAGTTCAACCTATCACCCAACACTATCTCAGCAATAAACCATGGAACCAGTCTCTTCCTAAACACCTCCAGTGATGGGGACTCCACCACCTCCCTGGGCAGCCCATTCCAATGGACAATCTCCCCTTCTGTGAAGAACTTCCTAACAGCCAGCCTAAACCTCCCCTGGCACAGCTTGAGACTGTGTCCTCTTGTTCTGCTGGTGGTTGCCTGGGAGAAGAGACCAACCCCTACCAAGATGCAAACACTCAAGTTCCTTCAGCATATCTCTAAACCCCTTGAACAGCTTCAGGTCTGTGCACACATGCACAGAGATGCCACCTTAAGAACAGCAAAACTGGCAGACAAATCTGGCAAATATGCACAAAATTGGCAAATTTTCATGAAAGTGGCAAATTTTTTCACTCAGGCAAAAGAAAACAAACCAGCTGCCAGTCCTCCAACACTTCACTAGCAGGACTACAGTTCTGAATAAATACATCTCAAAAGGACTCTACTTGGACGTGCTGTACCGTGAAAAGGTCTTTCTTACTAGAAATGCGTTTGTCTGGGTCTTCTCCATCCTCATCTCCACTGTCTTCATGAACAGCATCCTCAGGAATGGCCTGCATCTGCACACCAGGGGCATGAGGTAACATGCGGAGGTTTTCAAATAAGCGCTGCCTGCAAGCAAGAGACGAAAAATAGAAGTGAGGACTACACAGCCCGCCCTGGATTTTGCATTAAATTCTGAAAGCTCTGCATTCGGAGGTCACCTGCTTTGCTTCAGTCCTGGTTTCATTTACTTTTTTGCTTTTCTTCCTAAAAAGGTGTGTCAAGTTGAGAGTTTCCATCTCTAACAGGTCATTAGTACCCACAGTGCGCTTGAACAGCGTTTTCTTTGAGCTTTTCAAACACTTAGGTCCATCAGCTTCAATCTTCAGCTCCTCACAAGGGCTGCCCAAGTACTGCCCACTGGGGCTGAGCCAACTATCACTCTGTAGGAAGCTGGAGTATTAAGTTGGATAATAAACTATCCTCTAGTTTCAAAGATGGAAAGTCAGACACTTAAAAGCACAGAGACTTCCCAGCTGTGTGCAGCGATGATGTCAGGATCAAACATGATCGATTTGGGAAGATGCCTTATTGGCTGTTTCAGGGAGAACAGAAAGCAGCTTTCTCCTGTCTAAGCAGCTTCAAGCACTCCAAAGGACTCCATGCAGGAACAGGAAGGGCACTGGACTTCTCTTGGGACTCAAAACTAACATGCCAAAAGCAATCCCAACAGACAGAAAGCATTTTAAAAAACTATCTCGCTATCCTTCTGCACAATTTGAAGGGCTGAAGAGAATCACAGAATCACCAAGGTTGGAAGATCATCGAGTCCAACCCGTCACCACAGACCTCATGACTAAACCATGGCACCAAGTGAAGCTGGTGCTTTTTTTGGAATCCTTAATGTCTTTGCCTCTGTTCAAACTGTGACCCAGCAACACAGTTTTGCCAATCCAGGGGGGTCTCCTAAAGCTAGGTCTTTGGGAAAGCATACAACTAACTGAAGGATGCTCTGAAATGAAGGGCCATTGCTCTTCTCGGTGCTAGTATGAAGATGTGAGATTTTAGCTCTGTCAATGGAAAACACAATTTGTGCCCAGGGATGTGTCGTTAAGAAAGTTTTGCGGCCTACTTGCACCATGGAAGCTCAATCCACAGCAAGCAACCCTGCAGATCACCAACTGGAGCACTACATTACTGCAGAGAAATGCTGTGGAATGTTATCAATGACCAATAGGTTGGGTTTTTCACCCTGGCACAGGATTAAAAACTAAACCCCCTTCATTTGACTGTGATTTATGTACTTGTGTCATGAGCACCAATCACAGTCTATACATCACCCACTTCAAAGTTACTATTTTAACTGCTTTGGTGAATTTTGCAATTTGACAGCTTTACATGTTGTAACAGTAGTGGCAAGCTTATAGAACTTGTTTTAAATCCTTATTCAGCTGTTTTCAGTAACCAAAAGAACTTCTATCTACCATTAACAGCCTGTTAAACTTGGGGCAAGGCTGAGGGTTTATTCTTTTAAATCCAGAGCAGGGATAAGCTATGGCAGGCAAGGAGTACTTCAGGCTAATCAACTGTCTCTTATCAGTAGAGCACAGAATTGATTGTTGGCATGCAGTACTCCATCCCTGAAGTAAAAAAAAACTTGTTTACAATCAAAACTTCAGGATGTAAGGCAGAATAAACCAAGTACCCAAAGTGGCATAGGCTAAAAACACCTGTTATAGTTGATGTGGTGGGTTAAACCATCACAACACCTATCTGCTAAAGCCTGGTAATGAGCATTTATCAAACCTTGTGGATTTGTCAAACCACAGTCACTCAGCTGCCTGCACACCCAGCACCATGGTTCCATGTTGGGATGTCCAAGCTCACATGTGAATTTTCACTTCTACAGCTGGCAGCTACAAAGAATGACAGCCTCAGTTCATGTTTAGACACAGAGTTGAAAATCAGACATCCTAATCATCACAGCATACCAGCTTCTTTCCTGGCAAGATAAACTTTCTACACCATTAGAAGGGGAAGCCAAGCAAAACATCCATGGCTCTAGTTGCTGGAAAAAGTAAAAAAGCCAAGCTGAGACTTGAATTTTCATACTGATATTTGCAGGACTTCATAAGACAGATTGTTGTAGGAACAGACTTCTCAAACATCCCTCTTCTGACAGAAATTTAACATGACAGAGGTATTCAGTACTAACTTTCACTGTTTAACAGGGAAAGGCATAGAGTCTTCAAGCTAAACCTCTGGAGAAATGTGACCTGCTTGATGGATAAGTGTCATCATTACTTACTTGATCTTCTCCATATATTCTGGTGTATTTTGATTAGTCATATTCGAAGGACTAATATGAAGCTTGAAGTCTGGTCCAAAATACTCAAAGTAGTCGTTGTATGGCAACTCTATAAACCAAAACAAAAAAGACAACTTTGTGACCCAATAAAAGGTTTGAAATGTTTTAAATACAATAGTGGCTTTGACAAGATTGCAGACAGAGAACAATCAAACCTGAAGCATTCAGGTAAGCAATACCAAACTGCTGTCTGAAATGTTTCGTGACAGTATCACAGTATCACCAAGGTTGGAAGAGACCTCAAAGATCAAGTCCAACCTGTCACCATAGACCTCATGACTAGACCATGGCACGAAGTGCCACGTCCAAGCCCCTCTTGAACACCTCCAGGGATGGTGACTCCACCACCTCCCTGGGCAGCACATTCCAATGACGAATGACTCTCTCCATGAAGAGCTTTCTCCTCACCTCGAGTCTAAACCCCACCTGGCGCAGCTTGAGACTGTGTCCCCTTGTTCTGGTGCTGGTTGCTAGAGAGAAGAGACCAGCCTCTTCCTGGCTACAACCACCTTTCAGGTAGTTGGAGAGAGCAATGAGGTCACCCCTGAGCCTCCTCTTCTCCAGGCTAAACAATCCCAGCTCCCTCAGCCTCTCCTCACAGGGCTTGTGCTCAAGGCCTCTCCCCAGCCTTGTTGCCCTTCTCTGGACACATTCAAGTGTCTCAATGTCCTTCCTAAACTGAGGGACCCAGAACTGGACACAGTACTCAAGGTGTGGCCTAACCAATGCAGAGTACAGGGGCACAATGACTTCTCTGCTCCTGCTGGCCACACTATTCCTAATGCAGGCCAGCTCTTCTTTTAAAGCTTCCCACTGTGGATTTTATTTTTTTTGCAAAATATACAGAGCAAAAGCAAATTCTACCATAATCACGCTGGAAGGTACACTGGAACGCGTAAGGAACACATTTCATGGAGTGAAAAAACGTTCATTCTGCAGAAAACAGATCAAGTGATGACTTCTTACAGCAGTTTTCAGAGTTAGCTTGCAAGAGCTAAGTGAGCCATTCAAAATACTCCTTCAGTCAAACACACAGTATGTATTTCCAGGCTGAAGATCACAGCTACTTCAATATCAAGTCAGTTCCATACAGTGCTTCAGTGATGCCCATGCCTGCCCTTTCCCCTGCTCCCACTTTCTGTGTATTTTGACAGACAATGGTCCCCTGACTGGAACACGTAATCACCACAATAAAGTTGATGAGGACTTTATATCCAGGCAAACATGGTATTTTACATGGAATATAACTATCTTTTCAGACAAAGTAAAAGTAGTAAGAAGTCCCCATAGAACCTTTAAGAAATAAGATACCAAAATCCACTTCTAATTGAACTTGTGTTGTTTCTTCATTTAAGGTTACTACAGGATAAGTGATCTTGTTAGGTGGACAGAAAGGAGATGGGAAGATCAAGTTGCTATTGTGACATTTAGAAATGCACTGTTACTTCTCAGAACAGATCAGAGATGACAGAGCCCCACAAACTTGAGAGGAATGTTAAAAAAAAAAAAGGAGAAATCCAAAAAGCATCATATATATGCTCATTGAATGGGACATGCTAATGGAAAAAAGTCCCAACACAAGGAGATACTACTGTCTCTAAGCTTTGGCTGACAAAGAATATGTACTGACAAGCAAGATGGAAAAAATATACATCTTGAAAGGTACTGTCCAAATATTCTTTTCTCACCACCAAGCAGCATTCCACTGAAGTCAAACGGAAACACTATGAATCCAGCAAGAGATACACGAACAGCAAAAGGTTATCAGCACAAGCTACAGCCCAATATGAAAACTGCCAGTGACTGATGTGCAAGCCAGTCCAAATAACTAATTTTCATGAGAAGGCATTCCAAAAACATGGCCAAAAGTATGCTTGGCCAGAAGGGAGCGCAGGATCTTTAGGGATCTTCGTTAGAGAAATTACTCTGCTATTCAACGGTTCAAAAGAAACTACTATTGCTTTTTATTTGTTTCACTCTTTAAGATAGCTTGCATAGCAAAAATTAAGTCAAATGGAAGACTGGAATATACTTTCACAGTGACTTTGAAGTGTTTCTTCATTGTACCTATGACTGATGTTTTACTGTGTAAAGTGGATACTTTTAATGTCTTATGAAACCCACGTCTGTGATGACCAGGTCTACGTTGCAGTACAGACTCTATCATACTGATGACATTCCTATTAAAAATAGTTACAAGGAAGTTTTCACAAATATTACAAGCTCTGTATTTTCCAAAAATGGTCCAGTCATTTAAATCTTTTGTAAAGGCATAAAAAAAGCCCCAGATGCATGAAGTTTTAGTGAATAAGCTACTGAAACTTTCTTGGCTAAATCCTAACAATGACTTTCTACATTTTATTCTAAAGCGATGCATTACAGTTAGAGCAGTATTTACTATCTGCTCACTTAACTCTTGTTATTATGTCTTAATAAAATACTAGTTTAGGTATTAACACTTACCATTAGGAATTTCACAATCTAAGGCAACAGCAGTTTCATATGTCCAGCATCGAGCAACATTACGAATCGTGTATCCTCCTCCTCCCAACATCAGCAGTGGCAAGTTAAAAGTCTTTACAACTTCAACACATTTAGCATGACCTGTCAAACACAAGAACAAGTTGACAATATATGCTAAATATCTACTAAGCAGCAAAATACATAATGAACTATTTGATCAGACATATGCAGTCACAGTTATCAAGCAAGAATCGGATTGATTCGAGTAAAACCGAACTGTCTTCCCCTTAGAGCTAAGCAGAACCTCAGAGCAAGTCAAGATCTACAGATCATAAATGTACAAAGTACATTGCATAACATCCACCCCAGTCTTCAGAGACTTTGCATGATGGTCTAGCACAGCTGTTCTGAAATGATCTTAGAAACTTAAGCATTTTGTCTTTTCATAACCGATACCAATGCGAAGTGACAAATCTAGGGCAAATTTCTTGGTTAGATGCAAGGGGGGAAAAAGGGAGAATGGAAAAATCAGTACTTGGCCCTCTCTGCTTCTCAACTTGAACCTGCATTAGAGGTTGCTAAGTCTTGCTTACAGGGTGAGCTGGTGCCAAGACAGTACACGCTCCAGGGAGATACAGCATACTGAAAGGCATCTGTAGGAGGCAGCAGCTCTCTTGGTTTCCAAGATATGCAAGATGGAAAAAATAATCTGAGCTGTACGGGCAACTAAGTAGCTTTGGCACCTGGTGCAAATCAAGGAAAGAACCCTGAAACACTGCAGACCTGAGAGAGACTCTGATTGCCTCTCATTAAGAAAACACAAACCCAAGAAAACTAAGGAAAGGAATGATTCAAACAAGCTGGACTCAGAAACTAACAACTCAAAGAATAGTAGTGAAAATTGAACATAATGGCAGCAGTTATGCTGTTTGCTGAATTAACATTTTATCCCAATTCTGAGAATCACACTTTTTTGGGTAGAGGTGTATTGTAACATTGAAATAAATTAATTCTATGAAAGCTAATAAAAATTGACATTAACATAAGGCTCAGTATCACAAACATCACTCAAAGCTTAACAAGGCAGTGAGTATTCTCATTTCATTAATGCTGATTTTATGCCCAACAAGGTGTATGATGTTTAGTTTCTGTGGTCCTGAGTGAACCACTAATGTTGCTACTGCCCATTAGTGTTGCTGGAGGACAGCTGCTTTTGTTCTGTCATTCCAGGACTTTGCTTAAAAGCTACAAAAAGTCTGTGCACAGAAGGAAGGGAATCACTTGAGTGTCTCAGAAGAACATAGAAAACCAAGCTGCTTAATTCTTCTAGAGGGACAGAAGAGACAACTAATTGTAGTAATGGACTCTGGTCCTCATCATGCAAGTGTCTTGAACAATAGTATGAAGGCAGATATTTCTATTAAATATAAAGTTACACACACTTTTCTGCTTACCTTTAACAGTAAGATTAAAGCATCCCAGCCTGTCACCAGACAGTGAATCTGCTCCACACTGTAATACCACAGCACTAGGCTGGTACATCTCCATTACTTTGGATATAATCTATGATTAATACAAAACAGCAAGTCATTAATTCACATGACAGAAAAAAAAAATCCACTAAATGAAGCTAGTATCTTTCCAGAGAGCTTAACAACAAAAAAAGTAGTACTCACTGGTTTGAATATCTGTCCATAAGATTCATCATCTATACCATCTCTCATTGGAAAGTTGACAGCATAGTATTTGCCTTTTCCAGCACCAATGTCCTATAAGCAAAGGTGACAAATGCTTCACTACAAATATAGAAGTACATAATGTGAGCATGGAAATTAGTCTGCACAAGTCTGCTGAACTATTTTGTACCACTACCCATATCTGTGAAAGAAAAGAGGCCAAGTAGCTTACTTGATTCCCGTTCTCCCATAAAATTTTGGAGTGTATGGGCTATACTCAAGACTAAATTTGCAGCAAGTATATTTACTTTTTTTTTTAATTAAAAGATTTAAGACAAAACCATAACTGATCAGTTTAGTCTGATAAAAATAGTTAAGGAAAACCAAGAGCTGCAAGGCGATATGCATGTTTTCAGTGCTCTTTGCTCCAAACGTAAGCTGAAGATCTAGCTGCAGAAAAAGGTAGAAAGGAAAATCAAGTGGAGACCACAGATATATCCCCTCGAAGGAATATGTATGTCCCCTTAAAAAGAATCAGCCTATTATTTGCTCCTGCATCAAATAAGCATAACCTGATGAGCTAACTGGACCAGCTAACTAAAAACTTACAGAAACAAGCTTGAATGCAGACCACTGACAAAAGTAAAGACAAGACTTGGCAGTCAAAGTTGATGTCAATAACCAGCAATGGCAGATCAAATTGAGCAGAAGCAAGCAGCACAACACTGGCCTCCAGAAGGAACACTGACTTCTCAGAATTTGTTCTCTCTTTAGTTCAATTAGTTTTACAAGCTGTGGAGATAGGACAAAGCTTTCCCCCCGCCAAGGATGTTATAATTGCAATAAAGCTACTGAAATCTGTATGCAAGCTATGCTCATTTCAAAATAGTAGCTAGCAGCACAGAGTGAAAGTTACCATGCTTGAGGCACTGTTTGTCACTGACACTGCTCAAAGAAATAAAAAATAAAGATCCCAGCAGCATACAATATTCTTCTATTTATTTCAACAGTGTTATCTTTAAATTCTTTGTCCTGGGTGTGGTGAGGTGAAGAGTCCATAAATTTCTCTGTCAACGGGAAGTGCTGCTTCTAAAAAGCCAAGATATCCAACCCTTCAAGAAAAAAATTTGTGGCCAAATTCAGCAACAACAGCTTGTCGTGATAAACATCCTGGTCTGAGCTGCTTTGTTTGAAGCACCACTACCACCTTGTGGCCAGCCAAGTTAAACCACATGGATGAAAAGAGTCTCGGCTGACATCTACCCGCGTCCATTTAGAACACAGTTCAACAGAATCTAACAACCCTAGTAACATTTAGTTCCAATAAGCACACTGAAATGAAAGCTGAGCACCCCACTGATTTAAAGCTCAGCTTTCATTTACTTCTGTGTCCTCTGGGTATCATCAGCACACTGAGGAGTACACACTTTGATAATATTAGCAGAAACACAAATACCTGAATCTTTTGGATCAATTTAGATATAGTAGAAAACCAGTGAATTCTTTCCCAAAGCAGCATTTTTGTTGGTCTTTACAACTAAAAGAAAAAAATGAGACTGCCCATATGTACAAACTAATGTACCAAGTTGTGAACATCAGGAGGGACTTATCCTGGGAGTGCCTCTGATAAAAAGAAGTTTCATGTAAAAGTCTGAAGCTGCGAATATATTTATATGTAATACCTGAAATACTCTTTCAAGCTGGGAAGTGGAACAATTTCCTGTTCTAAATGACAAGAGTCTAACATGAAGAATTACTAACTTATTTAAAATTAATATGAACAGACAGGAAAATTGGTTTCCATTCTCAACTTTGCCAGAGATTCTACACCAGCTCAGGTGATAATCTTCTGAGGCATGCTAAAGTTCTTCAGCAGCGAGCATCACGAGAACTTGAAACACACTTTATGCCATAGGAATACTCCAAAAGTTAGACAACTGTATTACTAGACAAAAAGAACAAAACAAATGCAAATTGCAGCTGAAGCTTTTTGACTGTACTAAACTTTTTGCCTGTTAAGCTCCAACATGAAGTTATTCTAAGATCAGAAATAAGTTTTGAAGCCATGGGATCTGCAAACAGCTACTTATCAGTGTATGTGAACTGAAATGTACAGATAATCACTATAAACACACCACATCTTCCAAAATCTGAATAAACCACATATGATTAATGTTCGCACTAAAATGCAGGATAATATACCCAGAAATGAAGCTGTTGATTTCATGGATAAGTGACAATTTTCTTTCCCATTATCCTTTCCTTTTTAATTTAAGCATATTTTCTGAAAGTGTACTGCACTGGACAGTTATTGTAACCTGTACTAAAACAGAACCTACAATGAAGCCAATAAGAAGGAATTTAATCACCCAATGAAATGTCACGTTCAACCTTACCCTAAGGTCCCCTGTGCCTGGAAAATATTCACCATACTTATGGAATGATACTGTCATGACACGATCTGTGGTATAAAATGCTTCTTCAACACCATCACCATGATGGATATCAATATCAATATACAACACTCTTTGGTGATACCTAGAAAGAAAAATAATGTGTGAGAAATCCTCATTAGCTGTTATGGTCATAATATGTGGACACCCAACACGGGGAAATAAAATCTACCAAAAAGCCTCCAAAAGAACACTTAAAGCCAGGATTATGATAATTATGGTGATTTTGATTGAAGTGACCATACTCCCTTAGAATTCTCAGCACAGTTTGAGGTATAAGTTTATCTTCAAAATAAATAATGTATTTAGTATTTATTCCAAGCTGCCTCACTCTGTAGCAGCTGTACCTTGCGTTCGTGTTCACACCACTTTCTGTGGTTCACATCTGCTGCCTTTGCCCCTTTCACAGGGCATTTGGAATAGAACAGAACTAACCAGGTTGGAAGTGACCTTTGAGATCATCAAGTCCAACCTATCATCCAACACCATCTAATCAACTAAACCTTGGCATCAAGCACCCCATCCAGTCTCATCCTAAACACCTCCAGTGGTGGTGACTCCACCACCTCCCTGGGCAGCACATTCCAATGGTCAATCTCTCTTTCTATGAAAAACTTCCTCCTAACATCCAGCCTAAACCTCCCCTGGTGCAGCTTGAGACTGTGTCCTCTTTCTACCCTCTTTCTACCCTCTCAATATTACCAACAAAGTCTGCACTAAACCATCTTAATGCACACTTCAAATAGCACAGTGCCAGGAGCAGGGTTAACCCATGTTCTGTAAATCCATAAAAAACATTAAATATTTGTTTTCCATCAACTTTTCTTCTTCACCTCTGCAACTTGTAAAGAAAAGCACATTCTTATGTCCAAGTGTATCAGATTTACTATTAGCACAAAATTATTATACTGCTACTTAGTTTTTCTTCAAATACTCTAAGTTTCAGATCATTTTGAGATGGATGAAGAAACTAGTTGTTTGAAGCCTCAGAGCTGTGGAAACAACAGAAAGTATCCCTTAAATCCTATGATGTTCAGTAGAGAACAAAGACTATGAACATCAGAAGATGTGTTCTATTCATGCTTTGCATAGAGCTATGGAAAGTGAGTCTGAGCAGCCCAGTTTCAGCTGGGCTAAGATGTTTCACGTAAGACACTCAACTGGATAGTTTCCTACGGCAACATAACCCAAAACTGTTTTAAAGCTTCCTTCCTTTGCATGCACATTAAGCCACAAGATTCAAGACTGGACCACAGAAAATTATACTGCTTTTCTTAGACTGCAGAGACAGCTCCTGAATACAGGCTGCACTTTAACACATTCATTAAGACTTTAAAAAAAAAAAATTCATTATTTCTTAGTGTTTTTAAGAAACTTTTCCCAGTTTTAAAACACATTTACAGATTGCAGCTGCTTCTCCCATCTCTCATCAGCAGACTCAGCTGCTCCATTCACAAGAGTCAAATACCTAGAATATTTTTTTGCAAGAAATGAGCTGTTAGGATGTAGTCCCCTGAAGCAGAACAAGTAATGCTCAGGATTTTAAGTTTTAGTGAAACATTACTGCTGGAAGTTAATTACATGATCATTTTTTCATCAGTCCTCTTATTTTTCATTTTGCAGTCAGCAGCACAGCTGTTATTTCATTATTTATTCATAACTGCCACATTAATTCAGGTAACAATCCATGGAAACTCAGTGCATGATCTTTCCTGAGTACTGATTCGCATTCGGTTTAGTAACCACTCTAACAGGAAATGGGCATATTTAGAAACCAAATAGGTGCATGATTGTGAGCAAAATCAACCAGAGCAGTTTTCTATCTGGTTCACTGTTCTGTGAAGGCATGGAAACCTTTCCATTTTCTGAAGCCTGCTCCCCAAGTACTTTCACACCATCTAGAATTACAGCATATGGCAATGCTACAGGCTGTGTTATTGCTTGGATCTTTAACACTTGTGTAGAGACCTCTTGTCCATGTCTAACCTACTTTGTGTTGCTGTCCACTTCCTTCAGCCTCCTGTAGCAGTAAGTTCCAGAATTTCACTACCTGCTGTGTAAAGTACTTCTAAATATCAGTTTTAAACCTATCTCCTATTAGTTATCTTTTCAGCTTGCCTGTGTTTTAGTTTAAACTTCTTGCTGAAGCCAAACTGGGCTGAGCTTGCAGTTTTCTTAACTGAAACTGTGTAAGTTCAACACGGGCTATGAAAACTCACTGAAATCATAATTACAATCCTTATCTTCAAACATTCAAATACTTGAATTTGACATTTTCTATGATTTTATCTTGTTCCCATCATAAACTTACTTCAGTAACTCAAGGATGGCAAGCACGATATCATTGACATAACAGAAACCAGATGCCTCTGATTTCTTGGCATGGTGAAGTCCTCCAGCCCAATTAACAGCCATATCTGTCTGCTGTCTGTTCAATTTTACTGCCCCAGCTGCAAAAAAGAAAAACCACACAGAAATGAAAGGAAATGGAGTCAGAAACTTCTGAAGGCTTTTAAATCTGTTATATAAAACAGTATCTCCCTTTATAAATATGCTGATCCTAGATCCCATCTCTAGCAATACTGAGGTACTTGATAGATCACAGAATGGTAGGAGTTGGAAGGGACCTCTAGGGATCATCTAGTCCAGCCACCCTGCCAGAGCAGATCTGCAGAGGATGGCGTCCAGAAGGTTTTACATTACTCGAGAGACAGAGGCTCCACCATCAATCTGGACAGCCTGCTCCAGTGCTCCATCACCCTTAAATTAAAGTTCTTCCTTATGTTTATATGGGACTTCCTATGTTCAAGTTTGTGCCTGTTACCTCCTGTCCTGTCATGGGGCACCATTGAAAAAAGACTGGTGTCATTCTCCTGGCACCCACCCTTTTATATACTTATAAACATGAATAAGATACCCCTCAGTCTTCTGTTCTCTAGGCTAAGCAGCCCCAAGTCCCCCACCTTTCTGCAGACAAGAGACGTTATAGTCCTCTGACCATCTTTGCAAGCCTTTGCTATACCCTCTCAAGCAGTTCCCTATAAATATCTCATATTTGACTGCCTGTAACTGATATATGATTGTTATTTCTTTATAATAAACCCCAACAACTTATATTTGCTTCAATTTTAAATATACTATCAAAGTTTTAAGTTGCTGATAAATGCAACCAAACCTCTGGCAAACAACCTATACTCACCAACAGAGCCTCCAGTTGACAGCTGACAAAACTCAAACAGGCCATCAAATACAGGACAATCTTCTCCAACATTAACTGTGTAAGAAATGTATTATCTTTCAAAACCACCATTCCAACAGCACTGCTATACACATGGATAATACTTAACAGATGCAATGCATAGTTCATTCAGCATTTCAACTGCTCCCCCCTGCCCCCGCCTCATTTTTGCCAGGCTGTATTTTAAACACTGAAAACAATGTAAAGTCTTCATAATCTAAGATGACCCCAAAGTATCTTTTCTTCCTTTTAGTTTTCTCATTAGCAAGAAGTTTGATAATTGTCACATTTCTGAAGAAGTGCTGATTGATGCAGGCTATGTTTAAAATTGCACAATTGCTTGGAAGAATAATTTCCTGAGAATAAAGCACCATCAAAGGTTACAATGCTGCCTTTTCAATTGGTGTAATAGCTGTCCAACTGCAGTCTTAACAGTACTTTCAGCCAATTCCTATAATTAAAGAAATAAATTAATGGAAAGGGCAAAAAGTTAATAATGTACAATTTTTACTATCTTCTTCCATGAGGAATGATTATCTCCTTTTCTTGGCTTAAACATATTTCCACACATTGATTTTTTCCTTATCTACTCTTCTAAAAGCCATTCTTTTTCAGAAAGATTTTGCATTAGAACACTTCAAAGACACTTTTGCAAACAGCTCACAACTGAAGTTCAATCTATGCATTAAACCTTCAGTGAGTGTTACTTCACACCTAGAATAGACCGTGTGAAAGCAGAAGCAAAACTTTCATGAACTCAAAACCCCTTATTTGCCAAGATGGCTGCTTTTGATAGTAAATTCCCCAAATCAGTGTAGCTAAAGGCAGGTACATGTAACTCTTATATAGGTACTTTCCTAAGCCACCCACACCATGAAGCTATATTCAGATCTCTGGACTGGTGAATACTTTTAGCTTTCAACAATGCTAAATACCAAAGCATGTCCACACAGATTTAGCCTAATTCTGACACTTACATCTCTGCATTTGCTTGCTGTACTCAGACATATTGTCAGGCCTTATTGATCGGAGAAATTTGATGTATTCATCACTATGGTACTTGGTCATTTCCTCCGCAGTAGCTTTGTGGGGCCGCTGACAACAAGAACAAGTTACAGAAACAGCTGATTTTGCAGAGCACTCTGAATTAACAATTCACCAAGACAGACAACTCAGAAGAAATTACTCTACTTTGAAGGGAGAACAGGTAAACTGATAGTGCGGCTCAATATAAAGCAAAATACTCTGCTGTCAGTATACAACCTGATTAACTCTGTGCAGTTACCCCAATGCCCTCCAACACCCCACTCCCCCATTATAAAAACTCTGGTCAAAATTCCCTACTGGGATTCTAACTCACTTCTTCCTGATATGGATAATAATCTATAATCCTTGCCTATCATAAAAATACTGCTTCACTTGTAAGAGAGCTCTGAATACAATATTTAAGTATTTTCTGTTTCCACTTCTCTCCATCTATTTGTGTAAGAATACTTGAAGCCCTTTAAAAACAATTTCAAACACTTTAGTGAACATTCTATTACTTATACTCACATAAATTTCCATTTTTCTGTATAAGCCATAATTTAACAGCAAGTTGTGGGTCATTCGGATCCTGTGAGGTTTCATTGGATGCCCTTGTCCATAGTAATAGTTTCCAATATCACCTGCCAATACAACACAAATGAATATTCATATTACAAAACAACTTTTCATTGCTGCTTAAAAGAATCATTCTCAGATGATAATCAGACAGGTATTACAATCAACCAAGCCCTACAAAGGGATTACTATTTTGAAAAGGCCATGAGGAAAGCAAACTGCCCATAGAAGGTTCCATATCAGAAGCAGAGGGCAAAAAAGGAGGCCAAATCTAACACCTTTACTACAAGCAGAATAGTAGGAAAACAGAGATGCCTACAAGACACAGTTTCAAACCAAGAGTGAAGAAAATAGTAGGCCAGAACTGAAGAATAAAAGTAATGGAAAACAGAACTGGAACTAGAAGGGAAGTAGGAGCTACTGATGACATAAGACACAGTATACCACAACAGAGGCTGTAGTAAAACCTACTCTTTTGCAGGAGCTGATTGTAAGATACCATCCCGAGACTGCCCTTGACTACTAACCCCAGCAGTTACATTCCATATGTTACCTTCAGATCCATTGCCGCAGCCACATCCACAAAAACACTCCCCAGACACCTACTGCTAGAGATCCACAACATCTTAACAGAAATTTGTAATCCAGATTAGCCCAGCTTGGTCAAACTGGAGAGCAGCTAGACACAAAACTGAGATACAAATCTGACGCTCGCTTCCAAGGAAGGAATGGCTGCTGTCACAGGCTAGTAAGTTTTCTCGCCTCCACTTTGACTCTACCAAGACATGAACCATTACAAACAGAACTAGCAGTCCATATGTTTCTGGAAACATAGACAAGCCTACAAGGTATGCCCAATTGTCAGTAGCTTTCAGCTGGAGAAGTCCATAACCACTCCACAAGAGTGTCTTGGTTTATTTGTTTTTTTGATCAAATTCCCCGGCAGGATTAGTGAACCTCACCTTCCTCAAATTTTTTACGTTACCTTCCACATCCTCCAACATGCTCTGCCTTGTCCACTGGGAATGCAATAAACACTGTTTTCACAACATCATACTATTTTACAAATACCTTTACAGAGGTAAGAAGCAGCACTGCTACAGAACAGCTTTAGTGTCACCTCTTCAACATAAACTTCAGCTCAGGAGGAAAGGAAATGTCAGCTTGCAGTAGCATCACCAACTACCATGAGAAGCAAGCATTACAGTTAAGACTTTAAGTCCCAAAGCATTCTAAAATCCAGCTTTCGAAGTGACAAGGAGAGTAATGACACTTGGAAAAACAGATATAACCTAATATAAGGTAAGATGAACTTATCTAGAAAAACAATCACTCAGTGTCTAGCTCACAGTCATCCTGTAAAAACAGACATACCAAATTTTACCATTAATTTAAGAACTTAGAAGAAATTGGACCTACTCCTAACTTAGGCATTTGTGTAGAAGATTAGCACTTCTTGTGAGGCAGTAGGGCCTGGAGTCTTGCAGATGCTTCCTGCAAGCCTGCAGTTTTGATCACATGCAGGTCAAGAGCAAAAAGTACTAAGAGTACGAAAAACATTTCAAGGGACTGTTGTGATACTGTGATATGCACGCTGGCAGAGGTGGGGAAGCAAAAGGTATGCAAAGGGTTCCTTTTTCTTCATTAGCAACTTTGTTTCCAGCCAATACCACATCACGCTGTGGTGATGGTGTCAAAAAGGTGTCAAAAGTCTCTCCTTTGTTCAGAGAAGAGGAAGGTGCCCTTCCTGTTACAAACATTTCATCCACTGATCCCAAACCCTATATGTCTTCTTCATGTATCACATCCTTACCAAGAGCTAGCATGTGAAGAACACCTCCTTCACTAATGAAACTAAAATGCCCTGCACACAATGCCAGAGTAACTCTAACCAGAGTATGTGTATGTATGAGAAATGAGTACAGAGAGGCCAAGGGCACAAGACTAGTATTGCAGATAGCCTGAGCACCTGATCTTCTCTTCAGAAACCACTATGCAAAGCACTGATGAATTTCCATGAAACACTTCTGTTAAAGCTTACATCTGAAGATATGATGAACTTACACTAGAAGTCCTCATGTACTTCAATACCGTCTGAACACAGTAGCATACTGCCCAATTGAAACAGGTTTAGTCTCGTCTTTCTGGGTGGAACCAACCACATTCTGATGCAGATCTCGCAAACTTTTAATGAAGGTAGAGCCTTTTGAACACCCACATGAAATTATGCACAAGTAGCAACCTAAACAATACTGCTAGTGCACTGGCATGGAATACACTTATTAACTGTAATCATGATAGTTGCTCCCTGATTCTCTAGAACTGTGCTTCGCTGTACAGAAGCAGAGTTGGAAAGACCGTCTGGGCCTTGTCCCCATTGCTATGGGCAACTGTACAACCCATGCATTTTGGGAAGAGGCCACTGAACCTGAGCCACAAGACCACTGCAGCAACCTAGTAAGAAGTTAAAATAAAAGCTACAGTATCCCTCCAGATGCAACATATTTCTAAGCAGTGTGAGGAACAGACTTCACTAAGCTATGGCCATATATATTAAGACTAGAAGCATTTATTAAAAAAATCTCAGATAAGACAACTGACCAGTTGCATGGTTTCCACTCTTCCCATAGTACACCAGCTCAAATTCAGACAAAATTATTGACCTGAACTCAATCACAAGCAATGTGAATTCAGCAAACTGGATGTGGCTGGCAGGCTATTACAAACAAATTGCAGAAAATTAAATCAAGCTTCATCTACCCAAAGTTTATTGGCTCTGGATGCAATGTGAAGGCTGTTAAAACTGTTAATTATCAGAAAATGTTAACAGCAATACACTCTGAGCAAAACTGGTAAGTGGCAAGCTAATTTATACTGTTTTTCACAACAAGCATGTAGGAATATATGCATCTCAGAAGATAAGCATATATGCTTTTAATAGTTTGTAACACTTTCTACTGCATGCTTCTAAAGAAATAAAGTGCAAGGGTATATGAAGGAACATTTATGACAAGAAAGGGTCAGTTATGACATCCTGGGAGATATACCACTACTTCACTTGTGTGCTTGAGGTATCTTTGGGGTTTTTTGTTCTCTTTTGGGCTAAGGCCTCAAATATTCCCCTCACTTTCAAGTCAAGACTTTGCTGGTACAACAGCTACATAATAGCCAAATGAAGAACAAGTTAGAAATATCTACTGCATATACTTCTTGTAATAACTTTGTTTTCAAAAGACATGTAAAATAACTGTTTGCTTTGGCAAGAAAAATAAATAATAAAAAGGCATTAAAAAACCCCTTCCCAAAGCTGTTCATTTCTGTCACACAGAAAGCATTTCGAAAAACCAAACCAACAAACCACACTTTAATAAGAGATACTTTTCTCAACGTCATTGTTAACTGCACTTATCCTAGTCTACATATTCAAGCAAGACACGAGCTATAACTGCTTTTAAGTTGCCATTATCCTGCCACCTCCAAAGTTCTTCCTTCCCGTTTCTCTCCTCTCTTCACCAGTATTGCTTTTTGGCTATTAAGAGAGTGATACCAACGAGTACCCAAACTGAGGGATGACACTGAAACTGAAGAGATCATTCTACAGTAAGCTATAGCCACCTGACTTTATTAAAAAAAAAAAGAAGAAAAGGCATACTCATTAAAAATGCAAACCATGCAAATATTTGCAGAAAGATAGCTTCTAAACTATCACTGCAGTTTTCCTTTCAACAAGGCGAGAAGTGATTCCTCTTCCCTAGGAAATGTAAGATTCCAGCCTCACCAAAATTATCCCTAACAGGGGCCTCCTTTCCCCTTTAGGCTGAACAAAGAACCAGAGCTAGTAACAAAGAGAAGGGGGCGGCAACCACCACTCTGCCTCCTTTAGTGTGGTAAAGAAGAAAACACAAGACAGGCCCCACAAGATCTGCCATTTTTAAACAGCAGACTTGCTACAGCAACAGACACCTCTGATATCTTAGTGAGTTCAGCCATCCATCTTCATTTCCAAAATGGTGAAAACACCAAAGTGCTACAGCCAAACAGCCTCAACCTCCATTTCCTGGCTCCAACCAATACCAGCGTCAGTTGCCAACTTAAAGGACTGTTATGAGAGTCATTTTAAAAAGCAGAAATATTAGAATAAAAAGAAAAAAAAAACCAACCAAATAAATCTCTTGACTCATCTGACCACCAAGCTTATCCTCCCAGCACAAAAAAGAGATGAAAACAAATGCAAACTCAAGAAGAAAACGAAAAGTTCTCAAAGCTATGGTCAGAGAGACCCACAAAACAAGTTGTTGCAAATACCTGAAACTAAGCACAAGCCTCATGTACTTTTTCAGCGTGACTGACAACGCAGATCACAAAGTCGCTGCGTCCTCATCAGCCAAGCCTGCAAACTCGGAAGGGCCTGCAAGCAACTCAAATGTCACTCATCTCCAACACCTACGCATGCAACTTTTGTGTTTTGCTACTACAGAGGCTCGAGCAAGCCAAACCCCATCTCGGATGTGTGCTCGTTTGGGGCGGGGGGGGGGGAGCGGACTCTGCACACCAGAGCTCTGCATGAAAGCCAGAGGAAAGGGAAGGCCCAAGCGCAACAATCACCAGGGGCCGAAGCTGCACATGGCCTAGACTTTTTTTGCAGGGGAGGAGCTAGACACAGCAGCAACTCCAACGCCTCAGTGCTGAGCGGATGAAGGGGAGTGTCTCAACTTTTCTTCTTCTGGAGGGAGTGAGGGGGGCACGTACGTGAAGGGGGGGGGGAACAATAGCCACAGCTTTCACCACCGGGCCCCACAGCCGCTCCGCGGCAGGCCAGGCAGTTCCCCAACCAACACCTTGCCCAACTCCAACCTCACGGCCACCATCGCGCTCCCACTCCCAGCGCCCCGTCCCTCTGGCCCAGCGGTCCCCGGGGTTTAACTCTGCGAAGGGGCTTGAGTGCGCAGGGCCGACGGCGGGAACGGGGCGCGGCGGCGCAGGTGGAGGCGGCGGGGACCCCCGGCCCGGGCCTCCATGGAGCCGGGCTGGGCTCATTCCACGGGGGATGGGGCGCCCATAATGGCGGGGAATGAGGACAGGCCGCCCCAGTCGGCCTTTAGAGGGTCTCCCCCATTCTCACACACACGCACGCTCCCGCGCCGGCCTCGCTCACCGTCATAATAGTAGCAGACTTTCTTCTTGCCGCCACCCTGACTGTACGCCATAGGGCCACCGAGTCGGGGCCGGGGGGAGGGAGCAGGAGATCGAGGCGAGCTGCGAGCCGGCACGAAGGGAGGGAGGGGGCGGGAGAAGGCGGACACCGGAGAGCGGGAACTCACGACGCCGGGCCACGGGCAGTGCGAGCGGGCCCAACCATCGGCAGCGGGAGGGGAGCACGCGGGGCGCGCCCAATCCGCCGCTGCTGGGGGAGATGAAGGAAAGTAGGAACCCGAGAGGACAGCGCGGAGAGGAAGCGCGGGCTTCCCCTGCTTATCCTTGTCCTTGTCACTTATTCACACAGATATCCAGGAAAGGAGCTAGAGGGGAGTATTCATAAATAAACTCTCGGAGGCAGAACTTTCCTTGGTTGTCCCTACACCGCGTAGTGGTACAGTCCGCGGCTGGGCGTCAGGCTCTGTCTCCGCCCCCCAGGGCGGACCTTTGGCGCATGCGTGGCAGGGCGGTTGTGCTGGGCGCTGTGTGGGCCAGGCATGGGGGGCGGGATATGGGGGTACCGGCAGCCCCCATGTCTGGAAAACTGCGGGGCCTTCCTCTGCTTAGCCCTAAATCCCGGCCACTGCCCTTAGCCGCCCTCCTGGGACCGTCCAGGATTGCCCCGTCCATTACTCGGGAGCGCTTCCCGCCACGTTGGGGCCGGTAGCCGGTACTGCACCCTCGGCCTGTCTCCCGGGATAGAAGTCAGGCAGTGTGCAGTTTTCCACAACAAAACCGATTGTGTTATTTTTTTTCCGGTGCTGGAGTTTGTGCTGCTTCTGTTTTGCTAACTAATAAAAGCCCTGAAGAAGTACCATTTTACTCTTGAGATCAATTGCTCCTCTTTTCCCTCCCCAAGACTTGCCCGTCTACCAGGTACCCAAGGCAGCAGCTGGGCTCCAGGCTGATACTGAGCTGTCAGTACATGTGTTATCCAAGTGAAACTCGCTGAATAAGTGCCCAGGTTATAGTGACATTCTTAGGGTTAAATACCCAGCATTAGCCATCTGAGGAGGAACACTGATCAGGAGCATAAAAGCTGTTAATTCTGAATAAACAGTGCCTGCCTTGCTGTTAACTATGTCGTTGAAGAGTAGCAGACAGATTTGATGATGCCTAGCCTGTGCTGGAAGTTCCTATCAAAGTAAACCAAAAAGCTTAAAGAAGATACCAAGAACACCAAGGCCTAAAGAAACAGTAACTTGCTGTCAGCAGGAGAAATTTATCAGCGACTGGTGAAGATGCAAAACTGTTGCAACTTGTGTTGCTAATGACTGAACTTCACTCCCTAACCTATTAAAATGCTAAAACCCACATCCCTTTCAGCTGAGAAGCCCCCTCACCTACAGCACCACCCCTCCCAGAGCATGCACTATTAATTTTAGTGCTTTAATTAAATGCAAGCTGCAAACTGACCAGATATTAGGAGTTTGTCCTTAAAACTGTAGTTTGGTGATACAGAAATTGTGTATAATGCATGAGGAATTTTTGGGAGGTGTGTCTAGCATCCAAACTTCTGCAAATCAGGATCTCAGCTCTGTGTGTGTGTATTGGCTGTTGCACAGCAAGTGAAGGACAACATGATACACTGTGGTTAGTTTGTTCATTCACACAGTGTTTATATTGTACCATAGATAGCTAGGAAATAGTTTTTCTCCTGCATGATAAAAACAAGTGACAAAATGCATTACATAGTTTATATGGTCAGTTTCACAGAGAGAACAGCAAATTCCAGTTGAAGGTCATCTTGTCCAACCCCCTTTCAGTGAGCAGGGGCATTTTAACTAGAACAGAGTGCTCATGTATCTATTAGTAGCATTGTTTTCATCACCACATGCATAGAACATGCAGAATTAGGATCAAAAAGCTGTGAATCATAATTTATGATAAAATTTAAGTTCTGTTGCTGATGTTGATTTACCAAGGAAGTGATTCTCAATGGCTGCACGAGTTCTCCATTTTTCAGTTTCAGGAAATCCTAAGTACCTTTCTGCAGAGCCAACAAATGACTTGAACAATGTTGGTTTTCTCTCCTCCAGATCCTTCCTATGCCTATAATTTAGGTGACTTCTGGTGGCTGGGAAGATGTGGGTCTGAGCAAGAGGAAGGATGCGTCTGCTTCCTAGACGTGCAGTTTCAAAGGCAGATCAACCCTACCAAAGGCTGCAGTCACCACCTTGTAGCCTCAGGACAGGCAGATTATCTTGAGCTGCCACTGGACTCCTCCACAAGCTGATTGAAATCTGTGCCACAGAGCTGTCCTGAACTTGGTTAACTTTGTAGCAGTGACTCAGGGAAAGAACTGATTGTATTTTGATCTTCCAGTGCTAATGCACAGAGTTTGGTATTAGTGCTTTATTTGGAGAGAAGCAAGCCTAAATAAAGGCCCCTTGTGCAGAAGATCTCTCTCTTTTCAGGTTTTGTTTTAGAAGAGTCACACTGAGAGTTTATTGTATTGCTGCCCCATGCATTACAGGGGACATTTTAAACTGACTTGACAACACAATTAAGCAAAAAGTTTCATGTCAGTAAGGCACAGCAGCCATGGTGTATTTTGGGGGTCTTTTGAAAGCCATTCAAAAGAGAAAATGCTGAAGCTCTCCTTTCTTTTTCATTAGGAAGAAGAAACATTATTTCATTATTTTTGATTCTCTTTGATGTCCTTAGTATCAATTCTGACTGTAAAGTCAATGTCTTCCATAAGACTTTGCTAATGTTTTTTTTTTTTTTCTGTAGACCATGCAACCACTTCTTTAGACTTTACTTCTTTTTAATTGACTTGCTAAGCTTTCTTCCAAAAGCTGCTTTTCTTTTCTTTTCTTTTCTTCTCTTCTCCCTTTCTTTTGGAATTCAGAGAAGGCAATTTGGACTGATTTCAGTCTCTTATAGATTTTGGAAAGATTCCAGAGGCAAAGATAGGGCTAAACCAAACTGGCAAAAGCAATCATTTTAAAGTTTTAGCTCTTAGTTTAGACAATTTTGACAATAATACCAAAAAGATGTTGGAGAATGTCATAGTCTGGTCAGGAAACTGCAGTATAATGTGTGGTGAATAAATAACACACCGAGAGACACTGATAAAGGAGCTCTGGGGGAAATGATACCCTCAAAATGTTTTCACACCATTATACCCCAATTTCTGCTCCCACTTACATGGATCTAAGTCTGTAGCAATTTTACTGACTTTAAGAGCAGAATTGGATTCTTTATTCTCAAACACAATCATTTTTTTCCATGAAAGGTGAGCCTCCTTCAAGTTATTTCAGTAAAATGTAAATAGCTCAAGCTTTTAGTGAAGAAAGGTACACCAGAAACTGAGTAGTCACTGTGACTGCATTTCACCTAAGCAGTGCGTGCATGGCAGAGACTGCTGGCACATCTCTCCTTGTGGCGCCCAGGAGCATGATGCCAGCTGTCAGAGGTCTGGATGTCTGAGCTTCTTCCCCATGACAACTATAGAAAGGGGAGAAGGTGGCCTGAGATTTGGGTTAGGCAATATGGTTAAGGGTGGGGTTAGGACCAGGCTGGATGAGGCTCTGGCCAGCCTGATCTCGTGTAGGGTGTCCCTGCCCATGGCAGGGGTTAGAACTAGATGATCTTTGTGGTCCCTTCCAACCCTGACTGAATCTATGATTAGTGTTATGGCTAGGGTTATGATTAGGCTTAGGGTTAGGCTTAGGGTTTGTGTTAGGGGGTAGGGTTAGATTTAGTGGTTAGTGGTAGTGTTTAGGATTGGGGTTAGGTTAGGGATAGTTAGCGTTAGGACTGAGACAGTCCCACGTCTGTCCTCCTGGGAGGGTGGCCAAATTAGTGTCCTTGTGAGTAAATGGTGTTCAAAGCCTCTCCTATCCAGTAGCATTTTGGATAGTTACAAATCATTAAATTTCTGCTTTCTCTGCAGGAAGCTTGGGTCTTCTTTCTGTTTACTTGCCCACTTCCTGACAAATGCATCCCGTGCCTTTGATGTGAATTTCTTTGAGCACTACCTCCCAGTCAAGCGGAGAAACCCCTAGGCCTCTTAGGAAATTTGTGTTCCCCAATGCATGGATATGTTTGAATACATGGCTGGACATTTGTAAAGCCAAGGATATAGAAATGAAATGACTTGCACTCAGGTGAAATGTTGGCTGTCATGAGAACTGAGTTTTGTCAAAGGCAAACCTTCAACAAACAGGAGAAATTACTGAGGATCTGTAACCAGCCAATTCCATAGCATAAATATGGTGTTGCTTTATAAGAAACTAATGTGATCGCACTTGAATACTTTCTTTCCATGCAAGATGTACTGAAAAAGCTCAGTCTGAGATGATGAGTTGGTTTTAGATCTTTTGCAGCACTAATAAACGTGGGGGGTTTTCTTTCTCATAGTGTTTGCCCCCTAAAACCTTCCCTATCATTACACATTTTCCTATGTTCTCAGAAGATGAAACAAGGATTTGATTCACACCAGTTTGAGGCAGCAGTCCTAAACCTATCATTTTTCCCCACACAAGCTAACCCCAAATTTATGTTAGTAAGTAACAAGACCCTCCGATGGTGCAAAGTGCAGCCAGCAAAAAATGGTCAAGACTTCCTTCCCAGCTCTTGAGAAGGGCAAGTGGTGCTGTTTTCTTGCCTTTGTCTCCTCTTTTTTTCACAAGCTCCAAGTTTGTTGCCTGTCTTCTTTCACACAGGACGTGAGTTTGGCAGAGTCCAAATGCCACAAGCTGCTATTTTTTTGCCAGCAGGAGAACTCCTGGGTCTCTGAATGGACGTCTAGAAAAATTGCTTTTTATGATATTTTGGCTCAGCTGGCTCTGCGGTGGAGGTCTGCCACAGTTGTTTGAACAGTTTGCAGTGAAGAGGGTATAAGGAATAAATGTTCATTGTTTCCCTTGGGAATGTAAAGAATGCATCTGCCTGCTAAATGTCTCACAGTTTAATTCAAAGAATGAAGCAGCAGTATGCACCTTACCTCAGAATTTAAAATACTCTGTCCCTTAGGTTCAGGTTATGTATTTGCATTTGCTTGTTGTTTGCTCTTGACACTAAGGATTGTTCACCATCCGAAGGAACTGCTGAATTAGGTATAATATAATCTCCTTTTCTCTTCCTGGTAAGTGGTTTGGACAGTTTATGCATAGATTGGTTTCCCAGCACCATTGGGGGGATACTTCTCGAGGCGACCGAGTTCAGCTCTGCAGGGCTAAGGCAGCTCGTTGGATTGTTTCGGATGACTTCAGCCTTCGCATGGCCATTCGGTTAGCTCAGGCAGCATCAATATTGTTTTATGGCTTGGCATTCTAACAGAGCAGTGAGGCAAATCCTTGAGTCACCCTTAACAGGCACAGCTCTTTTGATTTTAGTAAAATAATGGTAAAGTGACAAACTGTCCAATACTTACCCTACCTTGAAGCTTCCTGTTTAGCTCCAAGTTACATTCTCTCAGTATATCAATATCCCAGTCTAATGGATTTGAAAGAACTAAACACAATCCTAATACTAAGCATAAAACTGATTTTTCAAGTTTGCTTTTCTCTCTTTATTTTTTTCTTAATGAGTGGCCCTTTGGCTGTAGAGTGTTACAACTCCATCTCAGCAACTTCTTGCTGGAACAGGCATAATTAATAGGCTTGCCAGAACTAGAACAAAATTCCATTCTGTATCCAGAATAAAACAGCTACCAGTGAAAACCTCACTGGCTGTTTCAGCAGACAAACCAGGTGCTGGGGCAGCAAGCCACTGTGTCAACACGGGGGAGGATTCTTCTTTGTCAGGACAATGTAGGAAGGATGCTCAAACTCTTTGTGTTAAATTGCAGAGCCGGTTTCTAACATGGGGTATTCTGTAGGAAATTGCTTTCAGAGCAAGCCAGAAATAATCAGAACAAAGCAGGCTGTAGCTGCTTTCACCTGCTTTCATGCCTCCAATGGGAAGTAAATTCACCAAAATGAACTGTAAGAAAGAGCAGGGATGGCTCTGCTCCTGTTCACTTAAGTCTAAATAGCTGACTTCAGCTGGGTTCAGGGAAATTAACCCACTGAGGGCAACGGTCATCTTCCCTTCATGCTCCTGGGAAAAACGGTAAATCCCTTTTGAAGTAGTGAAAAATGCAGAGGCCATTCATTGCCAGAGCAATTCTGCAGGGCTAAAGGACTGGGAAATAGCCTAACAAATTATAAGAGGGAGGCATTGTCCAGTGGAGCTCTTTTTGTCTCCAGAATGTCTCTGGCCTGAATTCAGAAGTAAATGCAGGATACCCTGAGAGCAGCCCTCTGGCTTCACCTGGATGATGAAGCACACTGGATGGAGGTCTGTGTTCCTACCCCATGGACTAATCCACATGCACAATAGCCAGACTGTGAACTGAGACAAGTAAAGGAAAGGGCAGCAGCACTAACCTGGAGGTCAGCAGGTTCAGCAGGACTCTTTGAACTGGTCAACACTAGAACAGGAGGCTTCAGGTGTCAGGTCCTGTGCACCAGCCTGGAGCTGAGGAGAAGCCAGGCACTGCAGTTAGATCATTGGGGCTAAAGCAGGAACACCATGGCAGCAAACCCTGAGAAGTCAGTGTGCCACCACAGCCATCACACATCTGCCCACCCCAGTACAGGATGCACTTGAACTTTGCTGCCAGCACAGACTGCAGTGAGTAGTTTTAGTGATGCCCAAGAGACCACCAGCCACTGGAGAGCTGCAACTGCTGCAGCTGCCCCTCCACCAACAACCCCTTTCACCCACCAGTCACAGCAATCCCGACTAGCCCCAGGCTACTTCAGGATCCTGGTCCTGCTACATGAACTCAGGCAGAATTTCTTGGCCAGTATTGCCATTGATCTCCCTCTTTGTCCACCACTGGTCTGATATGAGAGCCAAAGTGCAAGCAGGCTCCCTGCAGCACATCATTCCATACTTTTGTTTATTCTTTTTCTTTCAATGGTCCTTGCAACTGAGTTTTGCATTATTGTTGTCTATATTTGTTGTCTGTATGTCATCTTTTCTCTGCTGTGCCTCAGAAACACATGCCTGGGAGGTCATCATTCAGTCAAGACAATGATCAAATATTTCATTGTGTTTCTTTTAAAATGATAATGATGAAATTGTGCTTCAACCCAGAGGTGCTGGAAGCCATGGATTATTTAGTGCAGTAGTTGACCAGGGAATGATTTACCTCTAAAGATTCCAAAATAGAGGAGGGATTGTTTTCTGGGCTTATAGTAGGATGACAGCAATCAGTGGGGAAAAGTAATTTAATTGACAGGCAATTACTTAGCAGGTCTTTAACTAAAAGAGAAAAAATTAGAGAGTGAGGGAGAAATGCCTTCCCCTGAGGAAATTTATTCATATGAGAAGAATTCAATCAAAATAAAGCAGATGAGACAGGCACAGGCAGGGTGCTGAGCTAAACTCACCTGTCATTGGCATAGCCACCCTGGTCTGAAACAACTGACCAGCAAGTGCTGAACCAGACCCAAAGTCTTCTTTAAGCATTCTGTACTTGCTACAACCACAGGTTGGTCAGAAATTGCACTGAAGGACATTCACACAAACTGTTTGCTAATGCCAGATCTTCCTGTACCTGCAGACAATGTTCAATCTGCAAACTACATTTTTGAATAAATTATTTAACAGCAATCAGTCACATTCAGTCAAGAATAAGTCACTGGTTACATGATTAATTTTACTGTCATAGTTAATCTTGGATTATAGAAAATCCAAGGCCTGGGATGCAGTCACATTTCCACCTCAGTGGAAGCAAAGTCCACTTCACTGCATTTAATAGGCATAAAGGGAGAAAAATCCTCTCACTTTTGGTGGAAATTTCACTCATAGTGTTCAAAAAGACTGATGGCAGCTATCACCACATGACAGTACTGCAACTAGGGGGAAATGTCTGAAATTAGGAGGAGATTGTTCTAAAACAAATAGAAGAAGCAGGCTTCACGCAATGGACAGAAACAAATGTAAGAGGAAGGCTGACAAACTGGAGTGAGGAAAGGGAAAAAGAAATTCCAACTAGGAAAATATTTTCCACAATGAGTGTGGTTAAATCCAGGAAGATACTGCCCAGAGAGGCTGCAGTATCTCCATCCTTGGAGATTTCCAAAGCTCAGATGGACAAGGGCCTCCCTTAGAGGCAGTCTTTTCTTGCACTGGGATCTACAGCCTTCACTCTTTAAAAGAGTTTGGTCCTAGCCAGGCTCCTCCTGCCCTGCCTGAGACATTGCCGTTATCCAAGCTACAAATACCTCCTAAAACTTCTGCTAGGCTATCAGACAGTCACAGCCTCTCTGGAGCAGTCCCATCTGTCTATAGCATTATGATTCACACATTATTCCTTAGTAAAGGGTAGGGAAAGTTATCACTCTGGGAATTTACAGCCCACTTTGGCCATCCACTATGCCAGAACCATAACAACAGCTTTCATTACTGTGCTCTAGCTTTAATGGATTATCCTTTTTATTGGTGGCTGCAGTTGCAGTTCTCAGAAATAACCCAGAAATTATTCATCATATTAAAAATTTCTCCAATCTTCATTAATGTTGCTCTCTTTAGTGTTATTTATTAAATGATTAAATTTCCATTAGCAGATGGCAGCTGAAGTATATAAAATGCAAATGCCTACAATACCAAGCAAGCATATTTTACTTACCAAATCTAATATGAGTGCACACACATCATGATTGCTCTTTTTGTGTGTGCAGAGAATGGAAGATAATGGGAATGTGTACCATGGCTCTCTTAGATTAGGCAATCTATTTATCCAACAAATCAAGCTGATGTCAGCAGTTTAGTTAACAATATGGAAAGACAGGTGATAATGGAGCATTTGCTCTGCAGTTCCACTGAACTTTGTTGCTCTGTAATGGAACTTTTTCCTTGTGTTTCTTAATTTTAATGGTACACCATGAGAAGCTTAAGGCATGTTAGAGAACAAGGTTGTAAATTGTTTCTGGGTTTTACTCTGAAGCCTAGATAATCCTGTTTTATAGACAAGACCCAAAGCACTGAGATACGAACTCGAAGTATTTGAATAATACAGAAAATGATCCTTTTCCAGTCACCAGGGTCCTCCACATTCCCCATGCAGATTGTTTGAGCTTGTACCCCAAACTCCCATTGACTTCAGAGGGAATTAGACAAGTAACATATATTCAGAGCTGTAGCCCTTGCAGACTGCAGTATAAAGGTAATGAGAATCATACAGCATATCCCTATTGTCTCATTTCCTGATTCAGCAGGATTAGCTCTTCCTTTATGCATCTAATTCAGCAGGAGCCATCTGAAGAGTCCTGAAAACATTAGGGTTAACCACACAGTGGGGACACCCTGTGCACACATTCTTTTTTAATGTACCTGGGGCTCAGGAAGGCTCCCTCTCATCACAAAGACAAATGAAAAGAGCTCGCTATGGTGGGGGTAGCAGCAGCAAAATCAGCTGCATTTTCTGCATTATTCCTTTCTTCTCTAGTCAACCTGTGGTACTACAGCCTCTGCAAACCTCAAAACCAGCTAACAGAGGACACAGATTTATTCTTCCTCGAGTGAACAGAAATTTGTGATGCATTCTGGATATTACAAGCTTGCATTTGCTTAGTTTCACATCATTTGTGACAAATAGATCATAGAATTGTTAAGGTTGGAGGGGACCTCAAGGATCATTGAGTTCCAACCCTGCTGCTATGGGCAGGGAGACCTCACAGTACATCAGGTTGCTCAGAACCACATCCAGCCTGGCCTTAAAAACCTCCCTGGACAACCTGTTCCAGTGTTAGCAGTAATGAAGAGATGGGGTATAAATATAATGATAGCATAACTGAACTGTTTGCAAAGTCTGTATGTTGCACATCCATAGGAATGAAAGTGCAGGTGAGGAAGGAAAGGTTTTATTTAACTAACAGGAAGACAGTAAGAAGAATTTTAGCAAGCATTCTCTAGGAAAAAAAAAGCGCTGTGTATACAAGCTGTTTCTACTGCTTTATGGCCAAACGTGGATCCCTTTACTTGAGGAAATTCATTCACGTTTAAAACAAAATCCTACTGCAGCTGCCCTGCTTTCAAAGTTTGAGGCATGGCTGCATGCAGTAGTGAGTAGACACATGCCTGGATACTGAGCATTTCATAGAATCAGTAAGGTTGGAAAAGACCTCAAGGATCACCAAGTCCAACCTGTCACCCAAGATCTCATGACTAAACCATGGCACTAAGTGCCACGTCCAATCCCCTCTTGAACACCTCCAGGGACGGTGACTCCACCACCTCTGTGGGCAGCACATTCCAATGGCTAACAACTCTGTGAAGAACTTTCTCCTCACCTTGAGCCTGAACTTCCCCTGGCACAGCCTGAGACTGTGTCCTCTTGTTCTGGTGCTGGTTGCCTGGGAGAAGAGACCAACCTCCTCCTGGCTACAACCTCCTTCAGGTAGTTGTGGAGAGCAATAAGGTCTCCCCTGAGCCTCCTCTTCTCCAGGCTAAACACTCCCAGCTCCCTCAGCCTCTCCTCATAGGGCTTGTGCTTGGGGCTTCTCATTTCCTTCAGCTCTCCTTGTGTAGGCTGAAGCATTTGGATTTCTCAGGTCGTATCCCAGAGGCCATAGCATTGAGAAAAGAAGGGCAACACTGACTGTTGCGGGTTTTTTCCACATAAAAAGCATGGGTGGGCAGGAAAGGACCATCAGTTGTGGAGAGAGAGAGCTTCTGCTGTCCCTTCCAAGAGGTTTATTCGCCAGCTGAAGTTTCACCAAGAGTCTAAGGGTCCATAATCCCACAGTTTTGATCAAACTTAGAGAATATTTCAGGACACCAAGGCCTAGACCTCTTTGGCGAAGTGCAGGTGGCTTGTCCTCCTGTGTCCTCTTCTTGCCAGCGGATAGTTTCTGGCCTGTCATCTCTTCTGCGTATGGTAGACTGCAGTGGGGCTGTTGGAGAGCTGCTCTGCTAAATGCTCTACACAGGGACCCCTCTAGCATTTAAGTTTTAAGTTTCATTTAAGTATCATTTAAGTTTTGCTGAAGCATGAGGGACACAGCTGAGCTGACACAGTCTTTTTGTACTAGAGCAGAGTGCGAGTCTCAGCCACTACGAGAACTGTAGTTTGAGTAAAATCATACTTAAGTCCTCAAAGCCACTCAGATCCATGTTCTAATCTTTTCTGGCCTAGGTTTCTTTATTTAAAACCAGCTTTGCTTCTACATGAGATTGCTTAGCAAATTATCTATCATCTGTGAACGAGGGAATATGCTGAAGAAAATCTCTCGGATTCTGCAGGTTGGGATACTGAGATTGTTTTAGCCAAAAAGAGAAATCAGTCTCTTTCACTCCAGAACTCTTTTCCCATCATATTCCTTGAGGGGGAGCTCCAGTTAATGAAAATGAGTCAGTGAAATCCACAGAAGGATAAAAAAAATCTACAAAGCAAAGGACTATTTTCTAGAGATGCTGACAAGCCAATAGATGGGACAAATCTCTCACTCGTGTGTAATAAGTTGAAACACTGCTTTTCCAGCTGTCGCCCTTCAGTTAGTACACAGCAAAGTTCTACAACCAGGATTTCTGTGTCATCTTCAGGGGAGTAAGGCCATCCAGCCATCTCCTGTGCTCCCAGCCTGTGCTCCTTCTGTGCACAGAATCCCTCAGCCTCTCCCAGCCCAGAGCAAATACATTACTTTTCAGTGATGGAACAATACCTTTTCATTTGGAACCTGTGAGAGCAGAAGGCCGAAGGTATTAGTGATGGATCACGACCTCTTTCCTATGCCTTTTGCAAAGTAGCAGAAATATTCCTGTGCATTGCTCTCTGTGGTGATACCTCCTGACCTAAAGTGACATTTTGGCATTTCAACCATATGTCTGTTTGACCTCATGAACTTTTCAGTTTATAATACTTCACCATCTGGCTCCAGTTCATTTACACAAATAAGAGCTTTCTGTTGCTGCTTTATCCACCAGCTTCTCAGTGGGGAAAAGGTAAATAAATGTGTGAATCCCTAGATTCACACACAACCAGAGGCACACACACTTGTAGATGCACACACAAATTTCACTGAGGAGGTATATTCTGCTGTAAAATCATCCCACACTCTCTGCCTCTGGGAGTAGCTCGGTATGTTGGCAGAGGCAGTGGTTTGACTTTTAGGGGCTGCACATTTAAGTTGTTTTGCACATGATTACCTAATGTGGCAAGGGTGCAGAACAGGTGTCTTCCCTCATGTGGCATCTGCTGCCTTATCAGGCTACTGAAGCTTGAAGATGTTTTGCAATTTGGTAAAAGTCCAGCAACTCTAAATGTCAAGGAAAAAAAAACACCCAACAAACAAGCCCAAACCTAACCACATTTGTGAAACTGCTTTTCCTGTCACACTAACCCAGATTTTCATAGCCACCAACTTCTCTGCTACCCATCTATTTGCTCCTTACTGCTGTGCCTTGTCAGGCTCGGACGTTAACGAATTTACCTGGTATAACCCTTTGCACAGCGCAGAAACACGATTCCCACTTTGTTGAAAAGAAACTGAGACACAAGCAACCTGCAAAGGTCATGCAGGGAGAGCGAGGCAGAGTCAGAAATCCAACCCACAGAGCCTGCACTTTCAAGCAGAGCCTTAATTGTAAGATGAGCCTTCCTTTTTATCAGATCCCATATGTTTCTCAAAGCCAACAATTTCAAGCTTCGGTGCCCAGGGTTAGAAACATAAATCCATATTTGTGTATGCTTTCATAAATATCTTGCTCTTCAGCTGCTTCTTCAGCTGCTGACTTTGCTGCTTCTTTTGAGGTTTTTTGTTGGTGTTTTCTCCAAGTTGTAAAATCTATTCTCCAAAGTGGGAAAGCCACCTGTGAAAATAGCCTTCCTGTGTTTCCATTTTGCAAGTTGGAAGCTGGCATTAATATGAATCTCAAGAAGCAGTTGATTTTCTAGCTTTAAGTGGGCAAAATACTATGGGTATTCATGGAAGTCTCTGTTGCCAAAAGCTTATCCTACATTAATAACAGACAAATTTATTCCACTTTTTTTTTTCCCCTCTCACAGCTATTAGCCCTTCACAACTACTGTGAAACTTTGTTATGCACTCACTGAAATTTTAATTACACTATCTGTATCCTTTTGATCTACTTCAGATTAATGGGAGTCAGCTGCCTCTTCTTACCTTTCTAAGTGAAACGTGATTATGCTTCTCTTCAGGAAAGCTGCCTACCCTTAAATAAGGATATTTTGCTTTTTTTTAAAGTGTTCCTGTCTGGTCTCTAAAAAAATGCTAGCTAATGCTTTACTTAAAAAGGAGGTAGATGAACTGCTGTGTGCAACAGAGATGTTTTGTATGCTGAAGGCATTTGAAAAAGAACAGAAATACAGTAACCCCCAGACAACTATCAGAACTACCTTGCATCCTGATAACTCATCCTGCAGATGACACAAAAGGGACTTCTGCACTATCAGATAACAAAATTAGGAGGAGGGTTGGCGATACTGAAGGGGACATAATGTAAATGGTCTTGACACTGATGGAGCAATTCTGCATAGAATCTGATCTTCGCCTTCTTTCCTTGTGTCAGGTTCAATAAGCCAATGATGGATTTTTGGTCAAAATGACAATAAAATACAATCTTTGGGTAACAGCAGCTGACTTCCTGATTACTTATACTCTCACCAAATTTTATGCTAAGTGGAAGTGGTTGGGGAAAGACTACAATTTAAGACATTGAGACTCTTGAACGTGTCCAGAGAAGGGCAACAAAGCTGGGGAGAGGCCTCGAGCACAAGCCCTATGAGGAGAGGCTGAGGGAGCTGGGGTTGTTTAGCCTGGAGAAGAGGAGGTTCAGGGAGACCTCCTTGCTCACTACAACTACCTGAAGGGAGGTTGCAGCCAGGAGGGGGTTGGTCCCTTCTCCCAGGCAACCAGCAGCAGAACAAGAGGACATAGTCTCAAGCTGTGCCAGGGGAAGTTTAGGCTGGAGGTGAGGAGAAAGTGCTTCACAGAGAGAGAGTCGTTAGCCATTGGAATGTGTTGCCCAGAGAGGTGGTGGACTCACCATCCCTGGAGGTGTTCAAGAGGGGATTGGACATGGCACTTGGTGCCATGGTTTAGTGGTCATGAGGTGTTGGGTGACAGGCTGGACTTGATGATCTTTGAGGTCTCTTCCAACCTTACTGATTCTATGATTCTATACTCCTCAGTGTTGGGAAAATAGTAAATAGCATGGAGCCATTGAACTTTTCTGTGCTCATCTCTTAGGCTGGGCTCTCACATATTTCAACTGAGTTGTTTTATTCTCTTTCCCTGTGTTTAATTTATTTTTGTCCACAGATTTTTATTCCTATTTTTTGTAACATTAAGCCTGTGCTTTCTTCTGTGTATTTTTTCCTTCCAAGGAAGCTACTGCCTTTTGTCTATCACTTTTATTTTCTTTTGTGTGTGACTTTTATTCTGAGATAGAGAAGCTGTTTATCCTTCCAAGATGCAAGTTGCAAGGTTATAGCAGTGATTCATTTGGACAAGTCAAGTTGGCTATCACAGCACATACAATTTTTCATTCACAATTGCAGATTCCCTTGCATCCTGCAGCCCAGCAGTGTTCCCTGACTTGATGTAATAACCTAATCCTTGCCTGAAAGCCATGTGTGAACTGCCCCTGAATAAAATTAATGTGGGTTAGGAGCCACAGCTTGGTGGTGCCTGCTTTAGATAAGCTCAAAACATATGCAGACATCTCCCTTCATTTGAAAGATTGAGCTGACAATTGGAATTACCCCCTTTTAAGTGGTTAATTTCTTCTATATTTTGATTAGTCATGCTCAGTCATGCTTATAGTACCTTGGGCTTGACATACAGAGCAGCATTTTTTCTGCCCCTCCGGAAGGTGCTTATCTACTGCTTTACAAAAGCACATCAGCTCAGCACACAAAAGTCATGGAGTCCCTTCCCCAGTTCAAAACAACAATATATGTGAATGAACAAACAAAGTCTGACCAAAACAAGAGATTTTTTTTCAAACAGACCTGAGGACAGATAGAGAGAAGACCCACACCAAATGTCTCTCTTCCAGGTGGAAAGAAGTCAGGTATGATGAAAATGAAAAGACAAGGATAGAGCAGATGTGTGTGAAAGATTTGGAATAGGGCATGTACATATACAGGGAGGTTTTGTAGCAAGGGAAGTACCTGCAATGTATCCTTAAGGAGAAGATGAGAGCAGCCCTCCCAAGAAGCACACCATTTTGGTGGGTGATGGGCCAGGATGCACACCTGCATCAGCAAACAAACCTGCTTTGCCTCTGCCTTCCTCTTACTGCAGGTTTGGGTTCCCAAAGCAAGGCCAAGCCTCTCTGCCATCTGGGAAGCACAGCCCAACCCTGGGAACTGCACTGAGGCTGCTTATGAGCTGAGAGTAGCTCAGAAGCTTCCCTGCTTTCATCCCTTTGGTACATGTCAGCACTGTCCACATGGAGAGACACTGCATGGGAGACACCGAATTTGTCATTATTCTGGATTTGTGTTTCCTTTTGGTAGATATTATGAGGAGCCTAATGGTGCAGGACTCAGAGTGGGAAGGTGAATGAGATAGGTGAGGAAGAGACTGAGCGAATGTGTGCTCACAGGAGTGCTGTGTCAGTTTCCCAGAGAGGTTTCTGTGGATTACTTCACCATACCACAGAGGGCATGGCAGTGTAGGACCCATGAAATTTTCCCAATCTGGATGCAAGCAGAAAATATGCTGAGATACACTGGCTGGGTATGCTGGGACCAAAAATCAATGTAGACAAAGCCTATTTACTACACAGCCCTGGTCTGTCTTTGAGGCATTATTTTAAACAATGTCTCCCCCAGCTGTGATGCTCTCCTTTTTTTCACACCTGAAACTTCTCTCTTCTCTCTACAGAGTCATAAAGTTTGGTTTAACAGAGCTGTCTCCCAATGACTTTACTCTAGATATGGCAGACAGGGCCTCTTAAATTAAAGGCAGTGGTATTTCATTCCCGTGGCCTCTGGTTCTAGCTGAGACTTGACTTTTATTTCTGTGACAGAAATTGAGCTGCTTCTAGGTCCTTAGAATGCACTTCCCAAAAGATGCAGCAGCAAAGCTGGAATTAATTGAATACAAAGTGCTACTGCACCTTCAGCTTGATTACACAAAAAAGCTGTGCAAGTGAAAAGGACATCAGATCTGCTGAATTGTAACTAATAAAGAGCTGTGAAGGAAATGAAATGAGATCACCAGTGTTACTCAGACGAGCTCTAATGCTGTTTTCATCATGTGTTACCAGGTTTAAAGACTGCTTGCTGGCTACTGGAGCAGTTCTACCACTCAGCCATTTGACCAAACTAGTCAGAGCAATTCAGTTTCCCCACCCCATGTGAACATCCTCAATGTCAGTCCTCTAGTTCAGTATTCAGAGCTGAAATATTAAAGAGTTCCTAGTCTCATCTCTCTCCAGGAAGCAGTGACAGTGTTAGTTTCACTGTTCTTGTGGTGGTTTTAAGTTGGCTGTTAGCTTGCAGACCTTAAGCCTGATTTCACATCTGAGATTTTCTAGTTCAAGAGCGTCACTCCATGACATCTGGGGTAACTGGTGATCATTTTTGTAATGTCTAAACTTTGTAGCCACCTTGCAGAGTTTGTAACCCATAAGTTGGTGCTAGGTTACTTTACCACAAGTAAGGACAACCCCTTCTAATGATTCAGCAATCAGTATAGTCCATGTCAGAAATATCAGGATTGCTTCTTGTCCAAGTCCTCATGACATCCATTTATTAGGCTTCCCCGAGGAGGTTGTATAAAGTTAGCTGGTGTTGAGCAAGGCAAGCCTAGAAAACATTCTTAGCACTCAACCTTGCTTTGCCAGCAGTTCTGTTTTGTGCTTGTCCCTAGAAATGTCTGCTTTATATTACAGAGTTTCCTCAGATCTGGGGAATTTAAAGGCTTGTGAAAATCCTAACCATGGTGCATGTAGAAATAGCCTTTGGAGGTAGCTCAGGGAACTTTTGGGGTTGAATAAGAAAGATGGAAGAAGAGTCTTGTAGGCTAACACTTGGAAACAATGAGGAGGAGAAGGCACCTACAGGTTTAGCCTGCTCTTATCATTGTTTCTACTCTTATGCAACATAAAAATGCACTGATACTACTTTTATTTATCAAGTAACTTGGCATTTTGTATCATTGCTATTCTAATCCATTAACATCATGTTAAAATAGAAATCTGGAGTGTTTAGGTAGCTCCAAGGCTTGATAAGATGTCTGAGCAGCTATATTCTGGGTTTCTTTTCATATCCAAGTGTCAAGAGTGGAAGTGAACATGACAGCTGTGAAATACTCAACGTCAATTTGCAGCATTTTAAAATAAAGCCTGTGTGACTTTGCAAAAGGGAATTTTCCTGGGTCTTAACTATAAAAGAACTTGTGTAAGTAGCTGTACTTGTTCCCCTTTTGTTATCAGTGGATGGAGTATCAGGCTGCTGTAAAAGGGCAGCCCATGTGCATGGCGGTGGTAGTTTTAGACTCCAAGGTGGAAACACAGTCAGACTTTTTCCCTAACCAGCGCCGTGTGCAAGTTTCTCCTCCAGTTAATCCTGTGGTTCTTCAGAGGAAATTGATTTAAATGAGCCTGAAGGTGTAACAGTAACTGCCCATTGTATAGGATATGCATTGCTAATTACCTTTGATGGCAGTGATCCTTACATGTGGTTACCTCTGGGAAGATTTGCCTTAAAAATAACTTAAACCCCCCCCCCCCCCCCCAAAACCAAACCATTATTTCCTTTACCTTCTTGATGCAAGCCAAACCTTTCAATGCATAGCAAATGTGGCACTTCTTGTGTTTTAAGACAAATGATGGCCCTGCTTCACCAGCTCTGGGTTGCTTCTTGCCAAGACGCTGCGACACACCACAGCCATCCAAAGTAAAAAGGCTTTTTTCTGTTCCTGTGAAGCTGTGTTGCCAGTGGAGCTACACCCAGGAGCTTGTCACAGCTGAAGCAATCTTCTGAAGATGAAGTTAGTAATAGTGCTGCTGCTAGTCCCACCTCTCATGAAACGCCTATCACTTTTTTCATATAGTAGGGAATTGCAAATTAATTCTCTCTCCATGGGTTTGGAATAGAAACGATGCCTTCACAGTTCAATGAAGTGGAAAGTCTTTCATCAGTAGAAAATCAACCAAGGAATTGGATGGCAAAGGCCTCATACATTACAAAACAGTTGTTTGCAATTAAGGCCAGGAGTAAGATGTGCACGAGTCTGTCATGTTTCTTTTTGTTTATTTAATCAGCCTGAGGCACAACATTAGATGATTTGAAGTGGCATTGTTTCCTTGTCACGTCCTATGATTTGCTGTGTATTATGTGTACAGTGCATGTACTGTATCAAAGGACTGCAATCTGTTCCCAATATAGGTGTTTCATATTTTGCCTGAATTCTGATCAATAATCAGGGCTTTTTCACAGCAGCATTAACCTTCTAAGGTGATAACCACTGCTGCTGGGGGGAGAGTCGTTTGAAAGGGGTTAGAATCAGCTAGGAATCACAAGGCCATCAGCAGAATCAAATTTGTTGTGCCACACAATCTTTCTCTGCAGTCACAGTGGCACAGACTGTAACAGCCTCAGCTGATGTTCCCTTTTCCGTTTCAGGGCATATATTTCAAGGATATTTTGGGGTCACTGTGCACCATGAGAGAAAACTTTGACATGAAGTTCAATGGAGTCAAAGCTGAACTGTAGCTAAGGCAGATATAAACTAGAAAAAGGCAGATAGCTTGTTCAACATCAGCCAGTTTTAAGAGGGATCTCAGAACAGCAGGTAAGCTTATTTGCCATGTGCTAAGCACAGTGCAGCAGATGGACAATGGTGTTCTAGTATTTTCTGTGCTTTCCTTGCACTTGTCAGTGCAAGCCCTGGGAAAAAGCCTGGCATCCAGATTGATAACACATGGATGTCCTCTAAGGGCTTGACTGTTTCATTGGTGCACTACTGCGGAAACAATTGGAAACCCTGTCTCTATAAATTTAAATGCACTTAGTGATAGCTGGTGGTTCTGAGAATGGCTTTATTATGTCTGTCTCAAAGTTGTCAGAAGGTAAATCAGGCTTTAAAAACCAGATTAGCCAGAGCTGATCAGCTCAAAGAAACTCATAAATAAAGGAAAAATCAGCTTGCAGGTAGTGATGATGGTTAGCCTGGGCATATCATCATTTCAGTAACGTGGAAGAGCCTTCAGAAACAAAATTAAGTCCTTACAAGGCAATCTGAGACTCACTAGATCTATCTTGTTAAGTTTTTTAGGTAGTTTTTTTCTCCTCTATGAAGTAATTCTTAGAGAATGGACTCTAAACAGTGATAATGGAGTAGAAGACTAAAGACAACGAAGCCAAATAGCCAGTTGGTGTCTTTGGAGTTCACAGGTACAATAACAAAAAATGTCTGAGGTTACTGTCAAAAATCTCTTTGTAGGCTTTATACCAAGTCCTTTTCTCTCCAAACAAGCTCTTTAACAGGTAAAATTTGCCACCAATTATTCTGTTTCTGCAGTCTTTTACAAATTTGATGACCAAGTCTACTCAGGGATCTCCAAAGCTGTTAAAGTAGTGTGGCAAGTATATATTTTTAGGAGACCAACAAAGCATAACATTTTCAAAGTGAGCTAGGAAAGGAAATAAAACTTCTATTACCATCTTATTGTATCCAGTATCAGATTTTAAAGGTGCTACCTAAACTTATCTGATTCATTTTATTCACCTCTTCTTGCAAACTGATAACATGAGAAAATTTAGAGTGCAGCTCAGGAACACCTTGTCAGTGTGATGAAGGGGTTTCTGGTTAAGCGCAGAGAAGGAGAAGATACCTGGTGGGCTACCTCTGAAGACCACCCTCTCCCATTGAGGATATCCAATGACTGCAAACCATTGGAGCCTGGAGGCTTTCTACATGCTTTCCTTGTTTTTATGTTCTTCCCAAAACATTAGCTATTGGCCACTTCTAGTGACAGATTTTGGTTTGGAAAGACCTTTGCTCTGACCCAGTACAGTTTCAGTGATGTTACTCACCTCTTTAGGATGGGTTAGGCTGGCACAATGAACTGAAGCAGCTCCATGTGGAAAGAGCATGAGAGTCAATGTAAAGGAAAGGGAAAGAACACATTGTGTGGACAGGGAGGTGGGGACCTTGACAGGCATCAGCTGGGTTGACTTAAACTGCCATGGGATTAGACTGCTACAAACCTGGTTTCTAAAGTTATTTTTTACACAGAAAAAGATGTTATTTTACCCATTTTACATGAAAGCAGAGATAACACTCCCTAGAACATTCACCTCCTCACAAAAATAACAGAGGGAGATCTTCACAAGATCATAGAAGGAGATTGGAAGAGGTGTCCAGCTCCTTGCTCAAGCAAGACCACCCAGAGCCAGTTGCCCAGGACCATGTCCAGATGGGTTTTGAGTATCTCCAGTGATGGAGACTCTGCAGCCTCTCTGGGCAGCTTGTGCTCCATCTGCCTTAGAGGAAAAAAAGCTTTTCCTTATGTTCAGACAGTGCCTCCTGTGTTTCACTTTCTGCCCATTGCCTCTTAAAAATCTCGGACTATCTAATGAAGTGTGTTACTAAAACCATTTTCTCTCTTGTATGCTTAGATGTCATAAAAAAAAAAAAAAAGCCCTAACCATAAATCCATAAAAACAGGGCAAATACGTTTTTATCATGCTTATTCTGCTCTCCTCAAGCAAAAACAGCAGCATGGCTTAATGTTAAACGAATTACTGGTCTCCAAAGGTCAGTCCTTTATCTACCTATACACTGACCTCTGAAAATAGAATTTCCAATTCACCACTGATCTTCTTTTATGCTGCAAATTGTTATTCTGTGTAGTTTAAATAGCAGCTGGGACAATCTGATATAAATGCACAGAAATATTAGCAGCTCTAATGCAAGCATTTATCAGAGCTGTAAAGCCTGCAATTTGAGGCACAGCAAATATGAAGGATGCAATGTCTTTAGAGAACTTGAATGCCATAAGTTAACAGCTGCAACTTCATATAGCTGTGCATCACTCTGCAATCATAAACTCCAGCTAAAAGCGCTCTTCCCAGTCTGAACTCTCATGAACAATTTCAATAGAAATGATTCACTCAGGATTTGGGAAGCAAAGCAGAGAGGCTGAAATGAATTATTCACAAATTGCTCCCAAAGAGGTAAATACCATAAGGTCAGAACTTCTCAAACTGGTGATGAATACTGCAGAAAAATCCCCATTAACCTGGGAGTGTACTTTGTGTGGTGTGTTGGATCTATGCATGTAGAACCAGTTTTGAGATTTCCTCCTCACTAGGTAATGTCAAAAAGGCTTGAGGTTGTTCCAGTGAAGGCTCCGTGGAAGTGAATCAGTTGCCTCTTCTTTTAGGCTTCTTAACACTTTGCAATGCCTCTGAACCCTCTCACCTCCCCTTCTATTTCTGACTATTGCTCTGTGCTTTTTTGAAGCAGATTTGCCTAAGAGGTTGCCTAAATTTATCCATGTGTCTCCAAAATTGCAAATGATAAACTGGAGGTAAGCCAGCTGACTTTAACAGCAGTGTGCGTAGTCGTGCCTGTTAGAGCTCAGTCTCTGTGCTTTTTCTGATCAGTGCAGAAGGATATTCATTTCAAATGTATATTTCATGCTTGGAGGTAACTTTGGCCTAATTTGCCTCTTTCACTGAAAATACATCACAGCCTTTAGTTGTAGTTTGTAGCCAGGACTGTATGAAATTAATATCAGCCAAAGCTCTGGACTCTCTCTGCTCACCTGAAGACTGCAAAAATATTAAATGGGATAAAATCTTTTTACTGAACACTATTAGTTGAGTTAAATATCTCAGCCTTTATGTCTGGTCATGGGCAGGTTAGATGGCTCTCACACAGGTCAGCAGCGAGTAGCATTGTAGCTGCTGGAGAAAATGTCTCATATGCTGTGCCGTGGTGTGCTGGCAAGGCTCCCAAGCCGCATGAAGAAAGGGCACATTGCTCACAGTGCCAGCATGTATGATTAAAGATACAGCAAGACAAGCAGCAATCTCTCACAAGAGTTTTAAAAATCACTTATTTAGAAAACCAATGCTTTCAAATCACTGAGCAAGACAAACAGCCCACAGGGAAAGCTTGATCTTATTATAATCTGAACTACCAGCTACTCTGCTACTGTAGATCAGAATATTCAGATGTTCTGGATACCTTCCAAGATATGTGCCCCCATTAATCTTTAGCTGTTAGTCTTAACATAGTTGTTTCTCTTTTTCCTTTCATTCTTCTCTGTTTTTCCTTCCTTATTTTAAAAGACATTTTTCAATTGCTTTTAATCTTTTGCTTATGAATCTTTGAGAGCCATGCAATGTATAAAGTATGAAAATACTAATTTACCTAGCTAATTTCTTGTCACTTACTGAAAGAAACCATGAGCTGTGTGTTTATACCAGTACTAACAGCCCTGCAGTTGTTTGTTTGGAGCCAGTGCATATATTACCAGATAAGAGCAGAGGTATCACAGTGGTTTGCTTCGACTTCTGAGGCATCACCAGCTTTTGGTGATGAAATCTTCATATTGTTCTTCTCCTCTTGTTTGTCTGCCTGTCAGTTTGGTTTTGATGGCAGCTCTGCTTTTCTGCTATCCCTGGTTGTAGCAAGCTTTTCCAGTCATTCCTTAGCCTCACGGGCTGCTGCAACTGAATTAATTTTAGCCAAGTGCTGCCAGAGAACAGCAATAATGTTCTTTGAGGTGTGCATTGCAGCAGATTCACAGGTGGATGAGTTTTTTAATAAACTCAGCTTCACCACATCTATCAGTTTTCCCTGCTGCCTGGAGACTCCATTTACACATGCAGCTCCCTCTCACACACGTGCGCGTGATCTGTCTGGGCCGAGGGGCCACACAGACGTACAGCAAGCAAAGGTGAAAGGCCATTGCACATATAGGTAATTTTAATCCATTCCATTTTTTTGGTTTGTTGTCTTTAAATACCACAATAAATTTAATTTTTCCACAATAAATTAAATAGCCATATTCAGTTTACAAAATATAATTACTTAGTGTGAAACTGGTATTTACAAACATTGTACACTATGTACACGACATTTAGCTTTGTCGACCGACACACAAGCAGAGAAGAAAGAAATCAGTTGACCTCCTGTTTGACACGTGATTGACATGCTACCAGTGACACTATGGGCCATACAATAAAACAATAGTGCAAACTCACCACAAGAACTCTGGAACAAGGTCGTTGGCATGGGATAAGATACTCATTTCAAATAATAAGAAAATAGTATTACCCACTCTCATTGTAAAAATGCAGCACTATGTTTAAAGTGTCAGTATTCCGTTAGCACTATGCATACCAAATGCAGCCTCGAAGATGATGCTTTCTCACAGCTTCACAGACTTTTGACATGGGTTTTTGTGGTGCTGAGATCAATAAGTGTGTCACAAGCACTTCACTAAGCGAGAGGAACACTGACCCTTTTAACCGTGTCTGATTTCCCTAAATACCTCCTTTCCCCTTTATTATTATATCTTCAAAGATGCAACTATGCTGACAGTCAATTTAGGTTAGTTACTACTCTGTAGAAAAAAATGTGATCCCACTGCATATTTGGTCACACACTGCATATGCACACGGATGCATGGAAAAAAAGAGTTACTTTGAGAGCCGTGTCTATGAAAAGTGCATATTTTAGCAGAGACCTTTGTTGCACGTCTCAGACGCAACGGAAAGGCTTGAACGAAGTTTAGTCTAGGGCCAGTTAAATGTCCTCCCAGTGATCTGGTAAAATTTTTGATTAAAAGGATGAAAGAACTTGCGCAATTTGGTAATGACAGAGGTGTCCACCTCTGGATGGATGCGTCCCTTGCTCCCCGCCAGGCACTTGTTAAAGACAATGTTAAATCGCAAGCAGTAAAACCCTCTGGTGGCGTTGAAGTATAAATTGTACTGACTAATCCTTGGAGGAAGATTTAGGAACTTCTCGACCAGCTGGAGTTCTGGCAGTGGCTCTGTGATGAGCCTGTCTCCATCCACGATATGAAACTGCTCGACTGGGAAGTATTTCAACCACCTCTCCAGATGTTTTGTGTAGATGCTGGTTCTCACTGCCTTGTACTTAGTGTTCACTTCGCAGGTATTAGGATCAATGGCCAGCTTCTCAAATTTGTAGTAAGTTTTGTTCTTTCTTTCCTTACCTTCCAGCACCTGAGTGTAATCAGAAATAGCTCTTGTGGTAGGTTCCCTGACAATGATCAATAATTTGATAGATGAGTTCATTTTGTAAATCCTTTCAGGTACTTCCTCGGTGATAAAGTACGCGGGGCTTTTCTCAATGGTTATTTGATGAGGGTATGAAAAGGGCATTTTTTTCCGGTACCACTCGATCCCCTTGGCATAGTTCTCATCGTTATCAAAGAAGTGAATCTCTTGAGAAGCTTTGACCACCGCGGGGTGAAGGTTCAGCATCTCCAGTAGCGCTCGGGTGCCTCCTTTCCTCACCCCGATGATAATGGCCTTGGGCAGCTGCTGAACCAGGTTGTGCAGTCGGATTTGTTCCTTGGTGGCATTGCCTTTGCGGAATTCGTGGAGCAGCCCTCGCTTGAACTGCAGAGCTCGCAGCGGGATCTCCTCCTGGCCGCGGGGGCCGAACCGACCGTCGATAGGGCAGAGGGGCTGCAGTCTGCAAGCAAAACGAGAGGTATTTGTAAAGAGAGGATATGTCTTAAGATGAGGTTCCTGTATGAGGCAATCAAACCTTTCACAAAGTGATGTGATGTGATGTGATGTTCCCATCTTTCGACTTTTATTTCATTCTGCTAGGGATGAAATTGCTGGCAAATCATTTGATTGTTTATTCTGTGATTTAGCTGAGTAATTCCTAGCTCCTCCTTTCTGCTTTGTAGGCACTATAATTACTGTTCTTGGGGCTTCTGGAACCTTGCCTCACCTCCCACATTCCTCATTACTTTGTGCAATTTTTAAAGCTTTAGTGAGATCTGTTTCATTTGGTCACTTTGATCTGAAAATCCAGTTTGGTTAGGTTGTCTCTTTCCAATGCTTTTCCAGTTCTAGCCTGAGTTCTTTCCTGTGCCTCCCATTGTGCTCACTTTATTAGCTGCTGATCCAGAGTTGTCCTTTCTAGCAAAGCAAAAGGGATAAAACTCAGCTTTATAGGCATCAGCTTTCAGCATTTAAAAGATGCCCAGTGTTTTCTCTGTGATTCAGAATCAAAAAGACCAAGGCTATGAATAGGACATGATTGGGAAGGCACGGAAAGAATGGCAAGAAAAGGGTTTTAAAATGCATTTATTGCATTACATAAATTATTTTCTTATCATCACTTATGTGTCCTCCTTCTGAACCTCATTTTGTGCCTTGCTGTTTCTTCTTTCCACCTGCATTTTTGCACTCTTCTTTTATAGTCACCTGCAATTATTTCACCTATTTTCCACTCCTCTTATGCTTCCTTCTTGCATTTGATGTCAGTGAATGCAAGAAATTATTCAGTAAGGAAAATGTTGAAATTCTGCTACTACAGAACCTTGAATAATCTCTCACTTCCACTCCCAAACCAGTTCTTTGGGTGTTACACAGGTCAGCATTGCACTGAAGATGAAATTGATGTGGAGAGCTTCTGAAGTCCTATAGAAAAATGACATTAATAATTTTGTGGAGCCATGCTTTCCAAAATTAAGGATATGTAAGAACACAGGTTGCCTAAGCAATTTTAATATGGACTCACTGTGCATATATATTATGATATGGTTCTTAAATTACATGGCCACATGTTATTATTTTTCAGAGGACCCCTGCCTTAGCCAGTATACCAGATGGGCAATGCTCATTAATAGCTATTTAGGTATGCAGTATTTATTCTGGTTGCTCAGCATGTGGCCCCTCACTCATTTGCTGCATATTATTCAATCCTGCTTTCAGGACAGAATTATTTATTTCTTTATGGCTTTTCCATCCATCACTGCTTGTTGGGGTCTCTAATTTGACACTGATGCTAGGACAATGGATGGCTGGGGCAAAGTAAGAGTGATCGTCCTGGCTGACCTGCTAGCTGTTCCTTTGATTATCCAGATGCTGAGAGGTATAACCTGTCCAGGCAGAGCTGAAGAAACAGCCCAGATGACATTGGTGGGTTCACAGAAGCTCTAGCTAAGTCCTGCAGACTAATTAGAAGGTGTGATGATAAGGGAGGCCCTGTTGTTATTTCTTTTCTCAAGTATTTAGTCTCTTCCTTTGCTCTCTATCATCTCCTGAATAAGAACTTGACTTGGTCACAAAGACTGAAGCATTGCAACAGTAATGCAAGCCTGCCAATGAAAAACCACTCAATGAAGCAAGCAGAAAGCAATATCTTGTCTTGACAGTGGTATCATTTGGTGAGGCTGGTGTGGCTGGTAAGACAGTCTTTCAACAACAGCAAGGTGGCAGTTAAAAGCATAAGAAACAGAAGCTGCAGTTGCTGTCTCTGATCTCCTCTTCCCTCTCCTTCTGTGTATTTGTTATTTGTTTTCATGCAAAAAGGATTCCACAGTACCAGTTCCAGACCCATCTCTAATTTTATCTCTTTTGCTCAAAAGAAAGTTAGCACTGCCTTCAGTGTAACACAACAGCTTGTCAAACAGGGTGGTTTCCTTTAAAAGTAAATAAATACTTAAGACATCCTCTAGCCTAAGGGAAAAGACTGGATGCTGTTAAAAGTCGTTCCTCAACACTTTACATTTCAGGTTTGTTACTCTTTCCCTTTCTTAATCCTCTCTCTAAACAATAAAAAATACCCTTTAAAAGATGTTGGCAGTGGTGGTATTAAGCACTTGGTATTAAGATCTTGGCAGTTGAATACCCAGGTGGAATTATTTACTGTTATACTACAGCATGCTCATATGTTTTTTTCATTTTCTGTTTTAGTGTCTCTTTCCCCCATTATAGCAAGAAGCCTTTGCAAAAGGGAAAGAGTATATGACATTTATTGCAGCACTGAACTTTCTGTCCCCAAACTATTCCTCAAACCACTACAGCAGAGATCCACAAAGATTCTTGACAAAAACCCACCACATAGGAACAATTCATAGAATCACAGAATTGTCAGGGTTGGAAGGGTCCTCAAGGACCATCAAGTTCCAACACCCCTGCCCTGGGCAAGGGACACCTAACATCCACTAGACCAGGTTGGGAATTCATCTTGGGAAACAGCATTTTTGACAAGTTTCAAAGAGCTAAAATGAGCTTAGGCAATCTTAATGACAGGTAGCAGTGCTCTCTCTCTCCTGATTGAGCATGCTTCCAGAATATCTCACCCAGAATGCAATGGAGGTGTCACAGTGGCAAAAGATTATAAAACAGTTTCCAGCAGGAGTGGTTTGGAGCATGGAAATCAGGTGAGGAGATTCCCCATGCTGTAAATGAGGGAGTTGTCCAAGTCGAAGACTGATCCAGATCTCAGAACTGCTGGATGCAGAATCTATCTGAGCTTCCTTATGGGAAACAGCTCCATGCATTCAGGAGCTGAAGGACAGTGGCCTCCATTGGAGGGAAGTGCTCAAGTTATTAGACTTTATCACCCAATCAATCAGATAAACTAGTGGTAATTTCCCTTTGTGTTTAACAAGATTGAAACCTCTACACCAAAAAGCCTTATCTGAGGCTATTAGATGAGCCATCCTCAGATCTCTTGTTCAAATCAGAGCATCATAAATTAAGAATAAATTAATCTGGATTTCTTCCTTAACCATTAATTATTCCAAAGTCTACTGAAGCTACTCAGTGTCCTTTCACTGACAGATTTGGATTGTGCCCTGGTGCTGAGGCAGAACATCTCCGGTTAATCCATCTGCCTCATCCTGTCCAGTGCTTCTTTCTCTCTCTCTCTCTCTTTCATGGCAAGACCAAGTAAAGGACTGCTTTTTTGGCAGTGTGGTATTTTTTTATGCTGGGTAATGCAGGAGAGAGAACCTGCCCTTGGCAGTGTTATATATGAAACTGGTGGAATTCACTGCTGCAGGGGGTCAGGGAGTCAAATACTGTGGCGAGATAATTTTATAGCCATCAGTAAATTCGGTAGATGTGCAAGTGTAGATAATAGCATAAGGTTAATTAGATTTAGTGACTCTGAGCATAAAATATACTTTTGCAGGGACCAATAAGGCTTTCTGCCTCCATTTACAGAATCATATTAGTCTCAGTGAAGTTTTTACCTCTGAAGCATCAGAGATGCTTTGACTATTGCAGAAAAAAAGATAACAATTCTGAGGCTTAATTTGCAGTGGGTACAGGGTCTCCCTCTTCCTTTGGAGTGGATTTAAGCAGCTGAAGAGAGCACTCAGTGACCTCAGATGGAGCTCGACATTACCTAGCAATGGACACTGGGTAGCTGTGTTTTTCAGTTCACTTTCCATGCACTACATATTCACACAGCATGGCGTCACAATTTTGAACTCCGTTAATATTTGCCATCATTTAAAAGAAGGACACTGACAGACCATTAGCACTGGCAAGCTGTCCACCAGCTTCTGGAAATCTTGGAGTCTTGTTTCATTGATTATTTTTTTTTCATCCTGTCTTTGTGTAGCATCTACCAGAGCAAGCCCAGGCCGCTTTGAAGAGCAGTGTCAGTTCAGGCAGCACTACTGTTGCACTGTCAATAACCAGTCAAAACTCACCCTGGCCAAAAGTGCCAAATACTCTTTGATTGCCTCTGCGGGGTTCGCTGCTGCTCTCCAGGAAATTACTTGCAGAGAACCCCCCACTTATTTAGCACATTCAGCTCCAGCAAATGCTGGTTAATTAACATCGTTAAAATTCCCAAACCCTGAAGCAATCTTTCAAGTGAAACAGTGTTCCAAACTTGACAAGCTACTCTGCAGGCTCATACTTAATTTTAACTACCGCTGTAGCACATTAATTGCTTACTCATAAATTTAGAAAAAGATGATACATAAATACATCCTGAGTGCTCTGCTGAAACTAGAGGTCAACACACAGATGCACACAGAGAGAAATGAGCTACTGTCATGACATTTCTGCTAGATGCTGTTTTGTTTCTTCTCCAAACACAAGTGTCGATACGTTCAGAATGCAAATGGACAGACAGAAATACTCTGCCAGGGATGATCTGCAACTTTATTTCCCTATTCTCTTCTCCAAAGGGAAAGAAAGCACAATGGAAAACACTACTAGAAAGGACAGTCTTTCTGTCTTTCTATACACGAGTAAACACTAACATATACAATATAATACTCAGGCAATCTTAACCCATTTATAATTAATACTTAATGACTTACCTATCCAAGCTCCCAACTCTGGCAACTAGATATAGGAGACTTCCAATAGCAAGGCTGCCTAGCACAAAGAGCTTCTGTCTCAGCAACACCTGCTGTTTGAATAGCATGGCCCTCCATCAATCTTCAGGACTTCTTCAGTCTGCAGAGATAAGAACACGTAAAACACTCATCAGAAAGCAGTCCAATCAGTTGTTGCAAGTGATTAAGTCATGCTTGCAAAATCTTTTCCAACTGTAGAGCAAGTGATTAAAACCTTTTTTTGGTTGTTTTCTACTGTTTTGCTGTCCCACATGGTAACACCTGGCAATGTGTCCAGCACAGGATGTTAATTCTGGAGGTGACAGTTCAGCTACACTCACCATTGCCAGGGCTATCTGACAGCCACACTATGGGTCTTGACTATGTAGAGGTTTGTGTTGTAATAGGATCTTTTGCTAAGTAAATATGTTTAGACTTTAAGCCCTTCAAAATCAGCCTGGGCTAGATTTCAACAGAGATTTAAATGCTCTGCTGCCAAGTGAAGCAGCAACAATCAGGAATTAGGCTTGCAGATCTTCTGGACACAGTGTGTGGGGCCCTGTTTTACTATGCCTCTCTTCTCATGAGAGTGCGACCAGGAGGAAAATCAAAATCATTGTATTTTCCGATCTGTGCCAGCAAGCCCAGGATGATAGACCTAAGAAGCATGTAGCTGGGAAGGACACAAGGATGACTGTTTGACACCAGAACATCTTATCATCCCTCCCTGTGCTGGGCATCAGCTTGGGCTGTTCCATGGAGAACATCTTAAGCACCTCATCTGCCTGACACCAGCCTAGGCTGTCACTTTGAGATACACCAGCATACAGTCCTGGAGCTAATATGAGCCAGGAGCAGCCTGCCTGCCTTAGTGCTAGCTCAGTTTAATAGCATGGATGCAGGCCACTCCATACTGTTTCTTTTCAAGGGTGGTAGAATAGTAATTTCCAAGCACTTTATTTTTCTCCTATAAAGCCTTTGTAAGACCATTTGGTCCTTTCTTGAACTCTGAGTCTGACTGAGTCTCTAATACACAGCTAATGTAACAACAACAACAACAGCTCCTCATACACCCAGATCATAGCTCAGGATAACCTATCATACAGGATAATCTATCCTACATGATACATTGCTTTTTACATAGATTAAAGCCTCTCTATAATAAGAATTCTAAGATAAGATCCTTATTGCAACAATAATCACATAAAACACAGAGTAAAAGGGGTTTGCAATGTAAATAGAGAGGCAGAAGAAGTATTATCAACCTTTAAAATATAAATGAGGAGCAGAAGTACACAGAGATTAAATGATTTGCTCAAGGTCATAGGGAAAACCAGTAGCAGCAGTAGGATTCAGGGTAAAATGTCTGAACTCCTCCCCAGCACCTTAACTAAATGTTTGTTTGTTTGGGGTTTTTAGGTGTACTTTTTCTTAGCATTGAAAAGGAAACATAAAAATGACATGTAAATGAGGAATTCTAAACACTGAGGAAGGAAGAAAATCTGTAGTTGAAGCTTAATGGTTAAGGAAACTGCAGTGATGCTATATGTTGATGTGCTACTGCTATTTACTTAAAAAAATAAATTATTTAATTAAGCAAAAAGAGGAAGGAGAAAGACATTGATGATGATGATGATGATGATGATGATGACAAATTTTCACAGGTTTCCAGATTTTGGTTTTTTGTTATAGAATAGAATATAATAAACCAGGTTGGAAGAGACGTTCAAGATCATCACATCCAACCTATCATCCAACACCACCTAATCAACTAAACCATGCAACCAAGCACCCTATCAAGTCTCCTCCTGAACACCTCCAATGATGTGACTCCACCACCTCCCCAGACAGCACATTCCAATGGACAATCACCCTCTCTGTGTAGAATTTCTTCCTAACATCCAGTCTGAACCTCCCCTGGTGCAGCTTGAGACTGTGTCCTCTTGTTCTGGTGCTGGCTGCCTGGGAGAAGAGACCAACCCCCACCTGGCTACAACCTCCCTTCAAGTAGTTGCAGAGAGCAATAAGGTCTCCCCTGAGCCTCCTCTTCTCCAGGCTAAGCAACCCCAGCTCCCTCAGTCTCTCCTCATAGGGCTTGTGTTCCAAACCCCTCACCAACTTTGTTGCCCTTCTTTGGACACGTTCCAGTTCTAAATCCTTAAGTGCTGCTCTCTCTAAAAGAAAGCATCACTTCAGCATTACAAGTGATTCTGATCTTGATCTTTCACAAGACATATATCTATATATATTTTACACACACACATATGTGTAATATATGTACACATACACAGCCCTCTCTACATGAAACTGAAGTCCTGTCCCCATGTGCTCCCTAACACAGGCTCTTGGACCACAGTTAAATTCTACCTGCAAGCCTCCCTAATGCTGTGGAAGTCATCAGACCATAATGAAATCAGTTAATGACAAAGTGTTTCCTGAAAGACATTTCACAAGTTCTCATGACCTCAGTATTAATGTTTGCAACAAGATTCAATCCAAAATACACAAACCCATTTCTACTTGCTCTGTGCTTGCAAGTTTCTGAGTACAGAATACTTTTCCATGGGGTGACAAGTATTAAACACCCACTATGCATGTATAACATTGTTTCTTTTCTTGTTTAATTTTTGTCCTCACTTTCAGCATCTAATTTGAAGTCCACAGAAGGACTTTTATAGCAGGGAGGTTGTGCCATCAGTAATACATTCCTCAGATGTTAGGTTTTTGTCCTGACAAAAAATATTGTAGAGAAATAGTATCTCAGCTTCACAAAAGGCCACATCTTACAATGGATGCACTGAGGTAACTCTATGTGGCAGAGATGAGGACTGAAGAAACTTTTCTATTTAAATCATGGTTTTAATGCAACCAGAATGCGATTAAGGTGAACGTCCCTAAGGCAGAAACGTTGCTGGAGACTAATGTGGCAAACACTGAACTGAAATGGCAAGAAGAAACAAAAAGGAAGAGGTGAAAACTCTGGGACAATATCAGCTGCACAAAGTTTTCTGTAAGGAATGCATGCTTTTAGGTTTAACGAGGAGCCAGAAGGCAAGATAAAATGTAATGCAAAGTGACAAGGTTTTAGCAGTTATTGGAGGTAAATAAAGGCATTTAAAAAGGTTGTGTGTTCAGTCAGGGATGACAACTGAACTGGCATGCAAGCTGCTGACCAGTAGGAAGAGGGCAGGGAAAGCCACAGGCAGAACTTTACCAGGAGATGGATGCTGAATGTGGAACTTTCCACCAAAAGAGATGCCACTGTAGAATTGCACTTCTCCTGTGGGCTTACATCAGAAACATTCAGGTTGGAAAAGACCCTCAGGATCACCAAGTCCAACCAATAATCCTGCTCTACAAGGTTCACCCCTAAACCATCTCCCCAAGCACCACATCCAAACGACCTTTAAACACATCCAGAGTCAATGACTCCACCACCTCCGTGGGCAGCACATTCCAATGCCTGACCACTCTTCCTGTGAAAATGTTTTCCCCTGATGTCCTAGTGTTATTTGTTTCCTGCTCCTTCTTCTTTAGCATTGCATCCTGTGAACTTCATCTGGTGTGTTCTGCCACCTCCTTCAGAGACGTAATGACCATTCTTTCGTTTGTTAGGGCCTGTTGCAACCACAGTAGAAGGTACACACCAAGATATTTCATGCATAATAAAATGACACCTTAATGTGATTTATTTCTGAGAAAAACACTGTGCATTAAGCTCTTGAACCAGAAAAACAGGCCCAGCAGTGCAGCAGAGACTCAGGAGAGAGAAACTGCCTCAATTTTTTCTGGACGGGATGGTCACAGGAGGGAAGAGACGATTGCATGTGGAAGGGTGAGGGGGAAGTGGGTGAGCTTGTGATTTAAAAGGCTTGGTCATTAACTCAGTAATCCTTTCAGTTTCACTGCAGAAAAATGTGTTAACAGCTTGTCAGAATTGTTTTGTCATGTCTGATGCTCTTTCAGGATGTGCACTTCAGTAACACTTTGATCTCTGAAAGAGAGAGAGTGAGGCAGCAAGGTTCATGATAATGCAACCTTAGCTCTTCCTCCTGGGATGGGCTGTAATAATTTGGAGTTGTCTGCTGGTATCCAGGGAGCAAATTCACACTTGGAGAACTTTTTTTGTTTGTTTGCTTCTTTTGTTAAAACTTATTATTTTGGTCTGAAAAGCACAGGTTTTCCCACCAAGCAAAATGGTAATGATGGAAAGGTTTCATTGTAAGAGCCACCACTGAGCTTTGTTTGTGAAGTATTGATGGGTTTGTTCTTTTTGCATGGAGGCAAAGCAAACCAGGAACTGCAGCTGTGCATTCTGAAAAATGTATGGAAAATAAAGTTATTTCAAAATCCCCTTCTTTCACCACCCCCTCCCCTTTCCCACCAGATCGGCCCCTTTTCCACCCCACCCACCCATTTCACCCCTTTTCCTCCTCAAAACCCAGGGCACCTGGGCTCTGATGGAGTCTCCTCCTACCTATGCCTGGTGTGGCCACTTTGCCCTCCCCACCCACTCTCCTTTATAATCAGCCCCAGGAAGGGCAGAAGCCCCAAGCTGAGCCCATTTGGGCTGAGGGATCCTCCTCTTGTCACTGGTGAGTGCCCATGGTGCACACTGGGTGATGGTGAACAACAAAGGCCGGGGGGCCTGGTGGCCCCCCGGTCAGGTAGGGCCATGATTGACAACTGCTCCAATTTATGCTTACTCCAGTATCATCCACGGGTGCTGGCTGGGGCTCCTTACTGGGGCTGAGCTTCTCTGTGTGGTATCTTGGCTGGTTGAAGCTCTTGCCCATGGTGGTGGAGGAGGAGCTGCTTTGGGAAGATCAAGGGTGGTGGTGGGGGAAAGCAGGGAGAGTTAAACCAGATGACCTTTTGAGGCTACTTCCAACTCTGATTTTATGATTCTGTGATCTAGTTCCAACCCCCTTGCCATGGGCAGGGACACCTTCCACTAGACCAAGTCAGCATCTTTAAGGGCATATTTTATTTTTTACTGTACATAGCAATCAAAACCTAATAGGGTAGCTGGGATGAACAGATGGACTTGGGGTTTGAAGCTACCTTATTTTGAAGAGAAGGCTATCAAGCCCGGACTGGCTTTCAGAGCTCACTCCTTGCCAGCAGCCTGGCTGTGTGAGGCCAAGAAAATTGGTTTGCACTTGCCAACAACAGAATATTTTTGAGCTTCACAGTGTGTCTCCTCAGGACTAACTGCTGTTTGAGAAGGTCTTTAGGTCTATCTCTCCCCTTTATGCTTTGCAGGATGAGGACACCACCATGATTCCCCATCTCTGGAGGATGCTGACTGTGATAAATACTGGGGTGGGCTTCCAGACTGGCTAAGAGGACTTGCTTCCAAGCACGGACCTAGAAGGGGGTCAAAGGAGGGATAAAAGCTGGGGAAGCAAAGCTTGGTTCTGACATCAAGTAACTCAGGGATGATGGGTGTTGAAGAGGAATTGAGATGTTGTAGGAGTATGGGGGCAGCTAGCTGTTCTTCCTGTGTGGCTACAAGCAGATCATCTCATGTAGTCTTCTCTTCACCTGTTTTTCTACCCAGCCTCCCCCACCCAGGCTGAGGGGCCAAAGGAAGAAGGTTGATGGCTCATCAGCAAGAAAGGGCACAGAGGATCATTGGCACTGGGTCATGCAGTTGGCAAAAGAGATGCCAGTGTAGAGTTGCACCCCTCCAGTGGGCTTACATCAGAATCACAGAAACATTCAAGTTGGAAACGACCCTCAGGATCATCAAGTCCAACTAATAACCCTGCTCTCCAAAGTTCACCCCTAAACGATCTCCCCAAGCACCACATCCAAATGACCTTTAAACACATCCAGGGTTGGTGACTCCACCACCTCCCTGGGCAGCACACTCCAATCCCTGACCACTCTTGCTGTGAAAAATATTTTCTTAATGTCTACTCTAAACCTGCCCAGTTGTAGCTTGAGGCCATTGTCTCTTGTTTAATAACAAATTACCTGTGAGATGAGATCAGCACCAGCTGCTCCCCAACCTCCTTTCAGATAGTTGTAGACAGTAATGAGGTCTCCCCTTAGTATCCGCTTTTCTGAACTCAATGGCCCCAGCTTCCTCAGTTGCTCCTCAAACTTTATTCTCCAAGAAAAATCTATGCTGAACAATCTGTGTATGATCCAAGTCCCTTCTTTACTCTCCACACAGTCATAATGCACAAATGAAAACCCCAGCACAAAGAATTCATAATGTGGAAAGCACAACTTCCAGAAACGGAAGTGTGTGCAGTGTCATGTAGGGAAAACAAATGTAATGTGCTTTGTGATTCCTGATGCACAACTGAAGTAACTTAGATTCATGTGGCAAAGTTAAAAAAGGAAGCTTCATTTAGCAGTAGAGAGGAAGCTTATCAGTCTATTGCTGTGCATGCCTCACTCAACCCCATTGTCCATGTTCCCATCCTTGCTGTTGAGAGGACTGGGGTTTCTGAGTGAGTTGCCAAGACAGCATAGCACAGCTCTATAGAACTCTCATGGTAGTGCTAATTGGGAAAGAGCTGGACTGTTCCTGACAAGATGAAGTGCTCGTGGATAAAGGGAGGTACTGCACATGCTGGCCAAATAATGTGACTTTTGGGTGAACTCCTCTGAGAGTTAGCTTTAAGTTCAAGTCAGATCAAAGTCAAATGAGTAAGAGAAAACAGAATAAGCCATACTAATAATGACAATGATAAAACTCTGTGTTTGATAACAGCACAAGTTGTGTGGAAGCTCTGAAAACAGAAGCTGATTCTGTAATCATCTATTCCAAACAAACAGATCATGAGACAAAAAGATCACCAGGAACTTGTTTGAATTGTTTAAAAATGTTCAGAGGGAAGTTTTTGGACACAGAGAGCAGAGCTGAGAAGATGCTATTGATAAATTGTAGCATGTGGCTGACTGGGGAGAGAAGTGTAAGAAAGAAAGGCAACATACAGTCCTTTGATTAAACAGACTGAAGAGATACAGTCTTGATGGTGTGATGTGATTAATCACAGTGCTGTACAAACCACAGGTAAATATTCATTGAGGATGCTGGAAAAATAATAAGTACAAAGTGCATTTTCAGTTGTATTTATCAGCTGGCACAGCTTTTTTGATGCTGCACACCAGCAGGGGTCATCTGTTGATCAACAAATATTTATCTTCGTGCACTCGAAAGAGCTCTTTGAGTTTGTGTGGCATTTAAGTACAGCAACTGAGAAAAGAAGTCAGGGAATTGATCACTTGGGATGTTTTCATTTCTCTTGATTTTTGCATCCTGTTTCTTGGCTGTTAGCTGCAGCTATGTGTGAGTAGAATTTATAGGAATTAGGCAACCGGACTATTTCTGGGCTTGGAAATCACCTGCTGTTTGGGAAAGCAGGGAATTTATCCCTCAAAATGTGTGCATCATCTCATGATAATCTTCACTGTCTGTCTGGAATAGCTGGTCCTGTTCTTTCTTCTTTAGTCTTCTCCAGGCTCTCCCTGTCCTCTTGTGCTGTCTCACCACGGGTAGAGATCTAGGCTGGTGGCAAGGTAAAGGTATAGTCCTGTTGTACTTTTTCCCCAGTACCCTTCACTTCAAGGGCTAAATTGCAGGAGTACTAGTGCACCATTTGGACAGCATTAAAGACCTGGAATAATTACAATTAAGCAGAACATTATTTTTCATTAGAGAGAGAATTTTTCTATATAATAATAACATTGACCAGACAAAATTCTTCCCCTTTTTGGCATAATAAAGTTAAATACATAAAGGGAACTGAAAGCTTTGCAAATACCATTTTTTTTTTCTTCCCCTGAAGGAGCAGTAAAGTGCTGAGCCTTCAGAAATGGAATTTGGATTTATTTCTATTTTAAGTTTTACTTGATGGTTCATATTTTCATAATCAAAGGGAAATTTAATTCAGGTGAATAATTGCAGTGTTTTGAGTTTTTTCTCTCTAGCACAGGAGAAGGATGGGATGCAATAAAATGAATGCCCGCTTGCTCATCCCAGCTTGTGAAGGAAGGAGCTGTGTTCACCACATGGAACAAGTCCCTGTGTGCTAAACATGTCCTTGTCTCCTCCTGGCTCATATTGACTGAAAGAGGAGAAGAAAATGCCAGCAAAGCTGATGGAAAACAGTAAATGATGCAGATAAAGTCCAACATAAAGATTTCCTATAACCATGTGTCACAGCTGTGATAATAACTCATAAAAAAAGCCAACAAACCACACCAAACTTACTTTTTTTAAAGCCTGCTGTTACAGAATTTTGACATCTGGGTCTGCCTTTAAGCTGCCCTTGAGACCAGTTCTGTGTGTAAAGAAGTGGTGAAAGCCTGTTTTGCTCTGGGAGACCACCTCCAAAATGATGATTCATAATCCCAAACCCATCAGGGCTGTCTTGGGTGATGTACTCAGCTGAGTTCTCTGAAGCCTATAAAGAGTGGCAATGGTTATTTAGTCTACTGCCCACAGGACATGTGACTCCATACCCCCTCAAGACTCATCCATCCATAGTTTTGCTCTCTCTAGGTAGCTGCTTTGTCGAGTGACAACAGTACAGAAGGCCCAAACCAGCTCTTTATCACATTCCTTTCTCAGCCTGACCTCCTCTTCTTTTTTTTGCATCTTACTGAAAGACATTGAGCAAGATGCTTTTGGGAGGAGAGAAACAACTTCAAAGCCCACTATTGCCTTTGCAGTGCCCTGTGCCAAACAGATATGCTGCCAGCTTGTCAGAGTGGTTACGAATCTCAGACGCTTTGATGCCCTTGAGGTCTCAGACACATCTGCTTAGGAAAACTGCCTTATTGCATCTGAGCCAGCCAGGCAGGCAGCCACGTTCTGCTGAATGATGACTAGGTTGCCATGATCCATGCTTAGCTACAGTACTCCAGGAATGCTTCCAAGCACATAGATCTTAATAGGACTTCATTAGTCCAAAAATACAGATGCTTGTCTCCTTGCCAGCATCCTGAGTATATTACCCTCCACTGTTCTTCATAGAGCACAAGATTAATCTGATAGGGTTGGCCCTTTTCTTGGAATTAATGGTGTTTCCCCAGCTACTTCCCTCCTTTTCTTCTGAAATGATCACCTTCCTTGTCTGCTCCATTTGTCAGGGATAGTGGAGCTGATGACACTAAGACAGAAAACCTGGGGAACCGCAATGCTGACTGCAGAAAGTGTATAATAGATACTAATTTTACAGTCTTCGAAAGAGAATACCAGCCTCCTTTCTTCCAGATGGCATTACAACAGCTGCACCCAAAAATAGCAGTCAAAAAGGAAAAAAAAAAGGAGGTTGAGGAGCAAAACACAGTGAAGTGGAAGAGAAGGGAAAGAATGGCTGCAAAAGTCAAAAGAGAAATCATAGAAAGGGCCAACAGCACTGCCAAATGAGAGTAAGGGTCTGGTTTTCAGTTCTAGGAAAGACTTAAAAAGATTATAAGTCCTCAGAGAGAAAGTTAAACAGGTAGGCAGCCAGAGCTTTCTTCTTCTGCCCTTCACTTAGAGTCTTATCTTTGCCATGAACAGTTTCACTGCACCAAGGAGGGCATAAAGGCAGAGAAGTATTGCTTAATATAATTCAATGAGAAATAAAATGACTTTTCCACTGCTTTGCTTGTAGGCTATTGCTCCTTTTTTACCCTCCCTGGGAAAAAGCTACCTTTTCCCAAATAATACCTGCAATAAAATATATGAAAGACACTTTGAAATTCTTTAATTAATTAAAACTGAAAGACAATTGAAGTAAATTCTCCTCTCAACCATTATGTTGGCAAAATCTAGATCACAGAATTGCAGAATTATTGAGGCTGGAACAGACTTCTGAGATCATCAAGTGCAGTCTATGACCTAACACCATGACATCAGCTAAACCATGCCACCGAGTGCCACATCCAGTCTTTCCTTAAAGACCTCCAGTGATAGCCCTCCTGCAACTCTGCACAGCTCTTGTTTTCTGTGACTTTCCTTTAGTAAAGTAGCAAAACTGACTGAAATGCACAACATTATATGGAGTCAAAAGCAGTGATGGGAAAACTAACAGCTCAAACTTAACCAACTTGCAAATACATTTTGCTGGTACGCTGTGCTCAGGACAAAAACACCTAAGCAGACCTTTGCTCATAGTTTTTACTCCCCAGTGTGAAAAAATCCCAGTGTATGAGATCACACACACACACACACACACACACATAGACACACTCCTTTCTGTGTATATGTGGCCATATTATCATAGAATCAATAAGGTTGGAAAAGACCTCAAAGATCATCAAGTCCAACCTGTCACCACAGACCTCATGACTAAACCATGGTACCAAGTGCCACGTCCAATCCCCTCTTGAACACCTCCAGGGATGGTGACTCCACCACCTCCCTGGGCAGCACATTCCAATGGCTAACAACTCTCTCTGGGAAGAACTTTTTCTTCACCTCTGGCTTAAACCTCCCCTGGCGTAGCTTGAGACTGTGTCATCTTGTTCTGGTGCTGGTTGCCTGGGAGAAGAGACCAACCTCCACCTGGCTACAACCTCCCTTCAGGTAGTTGTAGAGAGCAATAAGGTCTCCCTGAGCCTCCTCTTCTCCAGGCCAATGTTATGAAAAATTTGAGTGTGTCTGAACATTTTTTTTGCAGCCTAATCGTGGTCTTAACTTCTAACCCATCACACAGACAGTCACCACATGGGCTGTCCATTTTGTCTGCATGGTAAAACATGCTAGAAATGCTGCCAACAGAAGAGACTGTCACGTGTCTGCCACATACTTAGTGGTAAATCTGTGAAAGAAGAGGGAGAAAAGGGAAACAATGGTGTATCTAGATGTGAAGCTCATGTAATTTATCCAGGAACTTGAAATAACCTCTGGCCTATGCAGTTCACGTTTGTAGTGGTGATTAGTCAATGTATCTGTCTGGCTTGGCTTTGTTCCTGATGCTCATTTACAGAACCTCCATTCTAACACCTTTTGGGATCATGGGCCGGCTGCAGCCTCAACACTGACTGTTTCCTGGTTTTATTTCATATAGGAAACTGTAAAATAATCTGCACAATTCAAAGTGTGTTATTTGGGCAAGAATAAACTGCAGAATATCTCAGTGTTTTGTTTAATTGGCTTTGAAATATACAAAACCATCTCCTCACATTCTAAAGGGGCTAATGGAGTACCTGCCATAGAAATATACAATAAAGTTAAACTAGTTCTGTTTGTCTATGAAAATATAGGCCCCAGAGAGTCCTGATTACAACTTGTGACACCATCAGAGTGAGTGACATCTTATAAATGTCTCAATAGTTTGAAGAGTTGATCTAATAATAATAACCCCCCCCTCACAAATAATTTATTTGTCATTTGGTGGGGAAAAAGAAGGTTTAATAATTTATTTGGTCAATATTATTCAATCATCAATGGAACTAGTAGAATAATTTATACATTTACCTATGAATAATTTATTTATCAATTGATGGTAGCAGGAAATTAATGACGTAAACAATACTTGAGTAACACTCAACAGGCTCTCAGTGGCAGGCAGTATGGCCAGGGAAGAACTTAGGGAATGGATCCCTTTTGCTAGCCTGGTGATGAGCACAGTGGATCACCAAAGCACAGCTGCCCTGTGGCCACTTCTGTAGCCTGCTGACAGCGGTCACCTTCTTTCTCATCTACTCACCCAGGAGAACAGATCTGTAAAGGTGCCCTGAGTGTGCTGTGTGATTTCTTTGTGTCCTTCATGACTGTGGGAAGCTGTTTGGAGATCCTTCCACTGGTGCTCCACTAGCTTCTGGTGTGCCCACTGAAGCCAGACAACACTGGCTCTGACATGTGGCAGCAGGGGCTGTAGGTGCAATCACAACCCCTCAGCAGCTTGCAACTTGTCGTGCTGCTGAGAAGTGTGCTGGGCTCTGCTTGGCAGGAAGGTAAGAAGCAGAGGGTTTGCCTCAGAAAGCTTACATGACACTGTCCCCTGTTTCTATATAGACTGCACATGTAAAAATTAAAACTCCAGGGCATCTTAGAAAGGAAAAATCTTAACATCTTAAAATATTTCATGTTACACTCTTAAAGGTCAAACCATCAAGCCACTCTAGTTACTAGACTGGATTACACAAGTGTGGTTGTGCAGCTGAGCTGCGCTGTGCCTGAAGTCAAGCAACAAACTGCTGATGTGCAGAGTTAAAACTAAGCCTCTTACCAACCAAGAATATGACTTAACAGGCTTGTAACTGTGACCATCAAAATAATTTAAAGGCAGATCTTACCTTAATATCATTTTTAGATTTGATTGCTTTTTGTCTTTCCAACATGGCTGTGGCTTGCTATGTAATGCATTCAGAAACATTCAGAAACCCTCACTGCCTTCAGGTAACATCGAATGGTTTGCTCCGAGTTTGCTCTACTGCCGTGGAACAACCCCGTAACAAATCCAGTCTGAACATTAACCAAGAGCTGCAGCAGAATACTGTTGATAAAAACCATCCCAAAATGGCTTTTGTTGTGTTATAATCTCACATTGTAACAGCCGTCATAAAAACACAAATATAAAGCAGGCGCGAGGATGTCAGCAGAAGGGATTTTTTTCCCCCCCTCCCTGTTTTCAATGTGCTAAATTTAATGGCAGATATGTGTGCAGTTTGGGATGGAAACAGATGCCCTTCATGAATAGACTAAAGCAGAGGAATCAGCTGGCTTATATTCTCCTCTCAACTGCTATCAGGCTTTTTTCCCGCTCTTTGTTCCTTTGTTAACTGTAAACTGTAAGCAGCGAAAAAATCAAGAAATGAGGGAAAGTTTATGAATTATACACGGTCACAGAGTTTATTAGTGCTCCACACTCGGCCTCCTGGGAGCCACTGGAGGAAGAGCTTTGAGCAATTTCCAAATTTTCAAATGGGTTCTCCATTTCTTTATCTCCTTCAGCTTTTGATATGCCGCATAAATTATTTATCAGGCCTACCATTATTTCGCTAGCTTGCGCTGTCCTCTGGCACCCTGTCTGCAGAATGATATTCATTTTGCATTGGCAATTACCAAACTTAAAAGAAATCAGTTAATTTCCCCCCCCCCCTATTCAACTCTCTCATTTCACAAAGTAATGTGCAAGGGTCTGAGATGTGAATAGAATTTCATTTTGACCTTGAACCCTAATTACTGTTTTCATCCTCTCATTTTCACCAGGAGATGTAACACAAGTTTATGTAGGAAATATTTCTATTTTCCTTTCCTTATCTTTTTCTTTTTCTTCTTTTTTTTTTTTTTTTAAGGTGGGAAGATGGGATAAGAAATACATTTTCCTCATCATAAATTCACCATTAAAGCTTAACAAATGATGTGCTATGCTGGTTAAGTTCAGCAGAGAATCCTCTTTTATATGCTTTAAGTCTGTCTCCTTGAAGTTAATTGTTGAGGCTGTTCATCTTACACCTTCTCAGCTGCAACAGCATCTGAATGGAGCAGCTTCTCAGTTCCAACCTGGTCTGGTCTATTCTATTCTATTCTATTCTATTCTATTCTATTCTATTCTATTCTATTCTATTCTATTCTATTCTATTCTACTCTACTCTACTCTACTCTACTCTATTCTACTCCATTCCATTCTACTCTATTCTATTCTACTCCATTCCATTCTATTCTACTCCATTCCATTCCATTCCATTCCATTCCATTCCATTCCATTCCATTCCATTCCATTCCATTCCATTCCATTCCATTCCATTCCATTCCATTCCTTCACCTTGCAGAGTGTAAAGGAGACACTTGTCTTTTGCCATGCTAGAATGTACAATATGTTCTTAAGCAAATGTTTATTATTATTGACTTCCTCCTTGGTTTACTTCCATAACATGGTTACATCTCTTCCTGCCATCCCTCACCCTGCTCTGCTGATGGGCCTACCAGGTAGCAGCTTACCAGGCAGACTTCCATTAAACAGATAAGATAGATAGATAGATAGATAGATAGATAGATAGATAGATAGACAGATAGATAGATAGCTTGCTTTGCATCTAAACAAACATGCTAATTAGTCCAGAGGAAAACTTTATCCTTACTGTTTGATACAAGAGCAGACTCTTGCCCAGGTGGCCAAGAAGACCACCAACTTCCTGGCCTGGATCAGGATCCTGTGTGATCATCAGGACCAGGGAAGTGATTGTTCCCTTGTACTCACCACTGGTGAGGCCACACCTTGAGTATTGTGTTCAATTTTGGGGTCCTCACCACAAGAAAGAGATTGAGATGCTGGAGCATGTCCAGAGAAGGGCAATGAAGCTGGTGATGAGTTTGGAGAACAGGTCTTGTGAGGAATGGAATGGAATGGAATGGAATGGAATGGAATGGAATAGAATGGAAGAATAGAATAGAATAGAATAGAATAGAATAGAATAGAATAGAATAGAATAGGTTGAAAGAGACCTTCAAGATCATCGCGTCCAACCTATCAACCAATCCAACCCACCTAACCAACTAAACCATGGCACCTAGCACCCCATCAAGTACCCATCAAGGGGTACAGGGAACTGGAATTGTTTAGTCTGGTGAAAAGGAGGCAGAAGGGAGAAAAGAGTTTCTTCACTGAAGAGTTTCTCAAATGCTGTAACAGGCTCCCCAGGGAGGAGGTTGAATCTCCATCTCAGGAGGCATTTAAAAGACGCAAAGATGTAGTGCTGAGGTACATGGTTTAGCACCAGACTTGGCAGAGTTAGAGAACGGTTGGACTTGCAGATCTTAAAGGTCTTTTCCAACTGAAACAACTCTATGAGTCTATGATTCAATTACTCTGGCAAAATAATTTCACCTCTCGCCCACGTGGCTCATCTGTTTCCTGCCCCTTCCTAGGGCTCCTCGGCTGAAGCTCTCTTGGAAAAGAGAAAGAAGGAGGAGAAGCGCTAGTGGGAGAGGGCTTGTGGCCATTTCTGTCCAGCTGTGGTTTCCCTTATACAAAGAAGACTCAGTGACATCCACCTAAAAACTCAGGTCTGTGAGGTGGTAATGGTGCAGAGCAGCTAGCTGTGAGAAGCTGTGACAGGGCTGCCTGTGCTGCTGAGCAGTGGCACATCACCACCTGAGGCCCCTGTCAGGGTGGAGGAAGGATGGCAGTGTCACCCTTCTTCCCCTATGTGACAGCCACTCAGGCAAACAATTCTCCTCCTGGTATCTCTGCCACAGGCCTTGTTGTGTGCAGGTGAAGATCAGAGCCTAGAATAAGGACACAATATTACAGCATTGCCTACAATTTTCTTTCTAGTGCCACCTATGGATTAAATCACTGATTTCTTTCTAATTGCACTGTGTCCTATCACTTCAGTCCTTTGCTTTTGAAGATTCTTCTCTCATAGCTGCATGAACATTGCTGCTGCTAACAAGCATCTAGAAAATCTTGGTGGGGTTTGTGCCGTTAGCACGCTGCTGTCCTGCACTGCTTCCTGGAGCAATTCCCACTCCTGAAAATGGCAGACACTTTTGCTCTCCTGAGAGCATTAAATGTATTGTGTTTGATTAAATTTAAGGCATTTAGTAGCTCCGTGGGATTGATCACAAATAGGAATCCAAGCAGGTGGCATGATGTCAGTGGCCACATTGTTATTATCAACAGCATCAGGCTTCTGTAGAGCGGGATATGAGATAGGGCACCTCTTACCTCCAAGTTAATGGTCCTGATGCTGTCTAATAGACCATGCAGCTGTAGAGGTGTCTTTATGTTGTAGTGGGTGAGTTAAGGAAGCTACTAAATTTTGTTTTTTAAAACACAGGTATGCATTAGGTACAAAGGTACCATGGAGCTGAAGCTTGCTTTCCATTGCAACACATGTATCTGCCTTTCCCATTTGTATTTGTGAGTATATGTGTGTATATATATATATATATATATATATCTCGCCTCTAAAAGGTGCTGGCTTAGAAAATATGTCAAAGTAGCCTCAACAACAGCAGGTCTTTTAAACTACCCCATGTCAGAGGAACCATTCCTGTGGTCCTGCTGGGATTCCAGGAGCAAAACTTTTACATGAGTACACGTATCCCAGGCAAACAGCAATTCCCTGCTGCAAGGTGACTGTTCCCTTTTCTCTCTGCTTCTCCCCTGTTGCCTGTTGATAAGAAGCCTGTCCCATGGAGAAGATGTCAGGCTTCTGCCCAGTTTGCCCACACTCCCAGGCCACCAGGTAGCTGGTTCCCTCTGATCTCTTGTGCAGGGTAGTTAGACCCCGGGAGTGAGTGTTTCCCTGCACCTGGACACCTTGAGACCCCTGGGGGCTCCTGTGCTGTTTATATATCAGGCAGCAGATCACTGCACGGATCTTTAAGCTAGTACTACATCATCACTGGAACTAAGCAATTCCACCCACCTTATCCCTAAGGACGTCATCCACATCAGTTTTAACCATGCCCAGCTATGGGCTTTATTCACACTGCTGGGTGAAGAGCAGGGCTGATTAAAAGCAAGCAACACGCCATGAGCGTTCACATTCCTTGTTCTCAATGCTCACAGCTCTGTCAAGACACACTGAAGAAACCAGTTGTAGAACTAGGAATGTGTGTGTTTCTTTGATGCACCAGGGAAAGAAAATAGAAAGTGGGGGGAGGAAATAGATCTCTTTTGTCTCTTAGAATACTAACAGTTTCTTTCCATCTATAGAAATAACTAATGTCTGCTTTGAAATTAAGTCTGTCAGCTGAATATTAATGGAAAGCACTTCTGCAGACTAAATACTAGTTTGCAGAAGGTTAAAAAAAAATAGAAGAAGAAAAAGGAAAATTAAGCCATCCACCCAGCCTTCTCCTGGCAAGAGGAGACTGTTCTGCCCAGGGCTGCTCCTTCTCAGGTCGCTGAGGGAGCCAGTCCCTGCACATGGAGCTTCCTTTGGTATTGCAGACTCTGTAAAGATGTAAACGGTGCACAACAAGAACAGCTGCTGGGCTTATCTTTGACCAAACAGAAGATAATGCAATTGAGTTTGCTTTTGGCCAAGGAAGGTCTAGCCAAATGCTTTAGATAAAAATGCAGATCAGATTGTTCAACACCAGTTTAATACCTGGATTTCCAGAGCAAGCTTCAGCTGCAACCTTACTGCATTCCCATACACTTCCCTGCAGCATTCCAGCATCCAACCTTGATGCCTTGATGGACAGACTGAAGGAGTTGGGACTGTTCAGTCTGGAGAAGAGAAGGCTCCGAGGTGACCTCATTGTGGCCTTCCAGTATCTGAAGGGGGCCTACAAGAAGGCTGGGGAGGGCCTTCTCAGGCTATCAGGTAGTGACAGGACTAGGGGGAATGGAATGAAGCTGGAGGTGGGGAGATTCAGGCTGGATGTGAGGAAGAAGTTCTTCACCATGAGAGTGGTGAAGCCATGGAGTGGGTTGTCCAGGGAGGTGGTTGAGGCCCCATCCCTGGAGGTGTTTAAGACTAGGCTGGATGAGGCTCTGGCCAGCCTGATCTAGTGTAGGGTGTCCCTGCCCATGGCAGGGGTTGGAACTAGATGATCCTTGTGGTCCCTTCCAACCCTGACTGATGCTATGATACTATGATGTCTGCCATGCTGTGAGAATGTCACAGCCCTTCCTGCTTGTAGCTGTCTCAGGTTGCAGCTTGGAAAGGGTAAACTCATTTCACTAGCAACTTCTTCTGTTCAGGGTTATCGTTTTTACCACCACAGCCTTCCCTTGCCAGCTAACAGAAGTAATGGAGCTGAGACCTCTGCTGTGACTGGGAGTGCTTTGAGATCTACCAACCATCTGCCTTATAGGAAGGCAGATCTGTTTGAAATTCCCATGGAAGAACAATAGTATTATTACCGCTAATTAGTAGTGGGCATGGACACAAACTCATTCCAAACCACATGAAGATCCAATCAAAAAAAAAAAAGTCAACTGTGATTTCTAATTTATTGCATTTTAAAACCAGTCAGTCAGCTTTTGCATGTTTGGGTTTGTGGGTTTTTTTATCCACAGGATCCAGCAGATTACTGCTCCTTGTGTAGTGAGAGTGAGATAGAAGCAGAACTGTGGAGTGGTGGTGGTGGTGTTGGTTTTTCTTGGTTATTTCCTTTAAATGGAGTTGACTTTTTAAAAGGAAGATCTATTTTAATTAGAATTGTACATCGAGATTTGTCAAGCTCCCCTTCCTCTGGAAGTTTATCATGAAGCTATGTGGAGAGAAAGATGCTCTGTGTGTTTACTCTCTCCCAGAGGGCCAGCTGAAGTTAAAATGAACCTTTGTGCCTGCTAGCACATACAGACCCCATGGGCCTCCTAAATTCCTGCTCAGCAAAAGCTGCTTCACACTCAAAAAAAGGGAAAATATGGCCTTTCTTCAGCATGGCATATTAAGTTTTCCCTGGTTCCCCTTTCTGAGAATCAGACTCCAACATAACATACATGGATGCTAAAGAGCCCAGATGGCTGGTTCAGCTTTAAATTAATAACATCAGTACTCCAGTGAGATGGGGCATGATACAGTTGTTAAGTTTGTTCACTCCTGTCCCTTCTGTGTGTTACACTAATAGTTTAATTTAGTGCTTTTGGCTGTCCTCTCACCCAAGCTTCAAGAAACTGTTGCTGACAAGCAGATGCTTGTGTTTTGCCACAAACATTCAGAATTAGGGGGCGTTCTGCACTGCATCTTGACTCAGAGCGTGACACGTAAACCCATGGGAAGCTGGAATAGTAGAGCTAAAATATGTAAGTTAGGTCTTTTCATGCCACAGAGAAGAAATATTGCAAAAATCAGAGTTTCCACATTTCTGGGCTCTGGGTAGCTCATTGATGTGTTTCAAAGAGAAGTTAGTAAAGAAAAAGCAGGATATGGAGCAAGAATTTCCTATCATGCAGGATGAATGAAAGAATCCCAAATAATAAGGATCATGAATCAGTGGAAAACAATACAACAGGACATGCAGCAGTGCTGAAGGTAAATCTGTAGCCAAGTGAGTCTTTGGAAAAACAAATCAGCATGAAACCAGCCATCCATTGGTAAGGAATGACCATCAAAACCATAGAATCATAGAATCAATCAGGTTGGAAAAGACCTCAAAGATCATCAAGTCCAACCTGTCACCACAGACGTCATGACTACTAAACCATGGCACCAAGTGCCATGTTCAATCCCCTCCTGAACACCTCCAGGGAGGGTGACTCCACCACCTCCCTGGGCAGCACATCCCAATGGCTAACAACTCTCTCTGGGAAGAACTTTCTCCTCATCTCCAGCCTAAACTTCCCCTGGTGCAGCTTGAGACTGTGTCCTCTTGTTCTGGTGCTGGTTGCCTGGGAGAAGAGACCAACCTCCACCTGGCTACAACCTCCCTTCAGGTAGTTGTAGAGAGCAATAAGGTCTCCCCTGAGCCTCCTCTTCTCCAGGCTGAACAATCCCAGCTCCCTCCACCTCTCCTCATAGGGCTTGTGCCCGAGGCCTCTCTCCAGCCTCGTTGCCCTTCTCTGGACACGTTCAAGAGTCTCAATGTCCTTCTTAAATTGAGGGGCCAGAACTGGGGTTTCAGTATCACAATACAAAAACTCTGGATAAAGACACACTATATTATCAGCAAAGAAACAAGGCTACATTTCATTGAGACTGAACAATCCAATTCATGTCTTGGGCAGAACCAACATCAAACCTTTTGGGACTTAATGGAAAGAGTGACTTGCACTGGTAAGTACAAGAGCAGCGAGGTCTTCCCATTACCTAGGATCCCAGACATTTGTCCCTGTTTACAATACACATTATTATTTCTCCCATTATTTCATCTTCTTCCCAAAGGACAGTTAAAGTTGTTTTGGAATTAATGTCCCTCTCTTCTTTCCTGCTTTGTTCTAAATATGAGGAAATCCAGGAGCTAGCTATTATGTTCTAGCATTCCTGACCAGGTGATATTTCTCTGCTTCCATGGGACATCTCCCCTGCTCCCATGGGACAATATCATGCAGGAGGGTCTGTAACCACTGCAGCTCCAAGACCCACCATCCCAAGCACACTTTCACTTTCTGAAGAATAAACCTGTCAGTAACTGTTCTTCTCCATCATTGCTTTTAGGGGGAGGAGGAAAACTCACTATATTCTTCTTGCACTCTCCATGTTTTCTCTAACTAAATTATATTTGCCACTGTAATAGACCTATTGATTAATTTCATAGATCTTTTGTTCTTTCTGCAGAATGATGTCTTACTTTTTGCCTTACTTTCTTGTCCAGTATTCACTTCAGTGTTTAAGCATCCCCAGCATCCCAACATTCTGAGAGCTTTATAGCATTTCTTAAGCTCTCCATTCTTTTGTCCTTTCTGTATCAGCCCGGGCAAGGGTGAAATCACACAAGCCCTCAGCAACCACCAGCCACTAACAGGTCCCTTTTCCCCTAGGGTGGTATCTGGTGCAAAGATGACAAGTGCCAAAAGGATTTGTCTGTCACTCAGGCAACTGACATCAGGATTGCTGGGCTAAAAATTGACTCCAAACCCCAGCAGGGCTGGGTAAGAATATATACAATTTTCTTCTGTCTCTAGCAGAAAAAAATCTGACAGCACTTCTTGATTCTCGTCTCCCCTTCAGCTAGAACCTAGGGAAGTCAGTCTGGGTGTGATGCTGCAATAAATCCTGAGGATTCCAGCAGAGGCAACGAGAATACAACTAATACACCATTGTGATAATGTAGTGGGCAAAGTGACTGAGTAGGAGAAACAGGACATAATGCTTAATGATACAAGTTCTCCTCGGTCAGTGCCCTAAATGTCAGAAGTCTCACCAGACAATTTAATAAACACAGCAATCTGCCTTCAGAGCCACGCAGTGGAAAGTCACATTCCCCTAGATATTAGCCTTAAATTACAGTCTCACAATGTGCACTCTTCACACTGCACTGAATATTTCCACTTTGGAACAGTTTCCCATCTGCATACAGCAATTTGCTTGCTGATGGTTCGACATGACTGACATAATTCAACAATCTGGCTTGTTAGGTTGCTTTGTAACTGTGTAAAACTCTGACAATTATTATCCCAGCTGAGTGGGGACATGCTTCCTGTGACACAGTAAACAAATGTTGCAAAGGAGGCCTTTTTTTTTGTTCCAAATGATTGCTCCGACCCTCTAATGAGAATGTTAACTTATTTCATCAGGACTACACCAGGAGCCTTAATGAATCCTGAAGTCACACAGCTCTGTTTCTTGAGCCTGGCGTAGTGTGGCTAGAGCTGTACTGCCTGCAGATTTTTTTCCCTCCTCCCATCTTTAGCTGCATGCTGCATTATAATGAGCCCATTTGTTATACTGTCTGCAAAAAAGACATTTCTTTGAAATTCCTGAGATTTGGTTCCTGAACCTACCAAACTCCTATGAGGAGTGCTTCTCCCCATAAATCAGTGCCTCTTAATGGAAAGAACCAGATGAAACAGTGAGTAATGATGGGTTAAAAAATAAGGATAAATCAACCTGTTCATTAACCTGCTTGCACAGTAAATTCTCTGTGCTCTCAAGGCCAGGATTTAAGACAATTCCTCTAAATCAAAGGATCCTTACGAATCCTCTTCTCCAGCTCCCTTCTGTAAGTTATGTTTGGGGAGTCAATGAGCATTTGTAGGGGATGTTTTTGAGGTGTTCACAATCCTCAGCACTGATTTATTTGGAGAGAATAACACATGGTGTACCCAGGGGAAAAAAATCATTGCCTTAGTTTTGGTGCATCTAATTACAATAAGTCTCTATCACACTCACCATCTACCCTAATTATCTGGGGAATTGGCAGTGTTTAACAATGGAGGAAAGAGCGCTCCAGTGTCCAATTAAGGTTCTCTTTGAGGATTAATAAATCATGTCTCATCAGCCCCACTGACCCAGAGGTGTTAATCTTCACCTTATCACTAATCTTAAAGCAAAATTCTGCAGATCAAGAGCAGCGGAATGGTTGAGTTAATTGTTCCGTTAGGCTGTTGAAGCCTTTATAGCCATGTCCAATACTGTACTGTTCCCTGAGCACCTTCACATGCTCTGCTACAGAGCAGAAACCAGCAGAAAGATGGCCACAGTTATTTGACGGCTCAGAATCTACTCCACACCCAGCTGTTTTGGTATAACTATACTACACTGACACACTGAAGCAAGGCACTGAGAAAATGATAAACAGTCAAGAGAGGGTTTAGCACATCAAAATGCAGTTGCAAAAGGAAATAAATTACGTAGTCAATAATGGAAAGAAGTCTTAACAGTTATCTGCCCTGTAAACAATATCCTTGATTAGAAGACATAAGCAATATGGCTTTATTTAAGGGCAAGGATCCAGATATTTCACTGGGAAGAGTTTTTCTCATTGACAAGCTTACAGCAATCATGGAGAACATGGCAAATTGAGTTAAAATATGCTCTTAACTGGTACAATAAAACAGAAATCACATTTTAGCTGGGTTCCCAGCCTGTATTTCCTTTTGTTTCTATGTAATCAGGCAGGTTACATTCTTTTGGCATGAATGTTCTCCAAAAGTACTGAGCTCACATTAAAAATCTATTTCATAACTATTGCTTTTCAAACAGTTTCTCCTCCTGATTTGAATTAAGCAGGAATGAAAATGGAATTGTTACCTTTCAGGGCATGGGTCACATACTTGTGTGCCATTGAACAAATGGGAGAGAGAAAGAGGTGGGATCAAAATCAGAATAATTTCATGGGATGGGCAGAGGGAAAAGAGAGGAGGAATGGATTTATGAAAGGCTTTTGACAGCATTACCTTTATTCCTGTTCACACAGTATTTACTTCCTCAGACCTGTCTCCTTTTCTTCTAAACAAAGCACAAACTTCTGCTTTTGCTCTCCCCACTCCATCACCCCCGTGAAAGCAATGGGACTCAGAGACACTTCCCTCTTCCAGGAGCAAGAGCCCGTGTTGGATTCAAGGGGACAGAAGCATGTTCTTGAAAGAAGGCAAATGTTAAAGGTAGGAGAGGCTGAGGGAGCTGGGGTTGCTTAGCCTGGAGAAGAGGAGGCTCAGGGGAGACCTTCTTGCTCTCTACAACTACCTGAAGGGAGGTTGTAGCCAGGTGGGGGTTGGTCTCTTCTCCCAGGCACCCAGCACCAGAACAAGAGGACACAGTCTCAAGCTGCACCAGGGGAGGTTCAGGCTGGAGTTTAGGAAGAAATTCTACACAGAGAGAGTGATTGCCCACTGGAATATGTTGCCCAGGGAGGTGGTGGAGTCACCATCATTGAAGGTGTTTAGGAGGAGACTAGATGGGGTGCTTGGTTGCATGGTTCAGTTGATTAGGGGGGTTGGATAATAGGTTGGATGTGATGATCTCGAAGGTCTCTTCCAACCTGGTCTATTCTATTCTATTCTATTCTATTCTATTCTTGAATTAGTATAGAGAAAAATTAATGTTATTCCCCCCCCTCTCTTTTCCCCAAAATGTATTACAATACTACACTATTTTCTGAAACTCAGGCACAAGCCTCTTTGACACTCTGAATTCACTCCTGAGTGTAACAGCTGAGCAGACATAGAAAACATTAAACAATGGAATTGGAGTTTAGTGGTTTGGTTTGGTTGGAGTTTGGTTTGGTTGGGTGGGTGTTTTGGTTTGGTTTGGTTTGATTTGGGTTTTTTGTTCTTATAAAGATATCTCTCCGAGAAAGTGGAGCTCTTGGACAGCTGCTATTTAATCCACATTATTACTCCTTTTTTTTTTTTTTTTATAATCTCATCTCAAAGATATTTCAGATAGATTCCTTTTAAAATAAAAGCAGATAAGCTATTATCATGTCTACCCTCTCTGTCCTGTGCTGAGAAATAGGACGTATCATTACGCTGACTTCAAAGCATTTCATCTGTAAAACAAGACAAGTGACTCACACATAAAAGTGTACATTTTATAAAGCACCCAGATTGGATCATTTAAATGATTAATTTAACCAATACTTTTGAGATAAATTGATTTGCCTTTCTTTCCCTACTTATCATCCTCTCTCCCCTTCAATGATTTAGCGTTCAGCCAGATATCACCAGGCATGCAACACTCCCAAGGTCACTCTGCTCTCCTCCTTCAAGCCCTCCCATTAAAGCCTTTTTCTAGCATAAGACTAGGAACAAAACAAAATTAATCCTCCCTTGCCCTCCAGCCTAAGAGGATTCAAACTCACATATCTCACCTCTCAAGGGACTTGCAACCTCTCCATCTACAAACTGGTGTCTTTATGGATGCACAGGCGTACATGAATACTCAGACAGAAGAAGTGCTCTGTGCTGCTCCTAAGGAAATTATTTTATTTTACATGAAATAATATAGGATTCCTTGGGCCAGAGAGCAGAACAGGTTATGACCATAGGGGCAGCAATGAGGGGGCTCAACCAGGAAAGAGATCTGTTTTCTGTTCTTCACTTCAAAGACTCCTTGCTGTTTAAACTAGTGACTGCTCTGAATGAAAGCCTGAACTGAGCCCTTCCCTTTGCCCTGGCTGGTGAAGTGTGTGAGCCCCCACTTTCCAGGTGACTGGTTAGGTGCAGCAGGAGGAAAAGAAGTCTTCCCTTGTTTACTGCAGCTTGTATCTGCACTGGGGCAGACTCTGTTACTGTCTGCTAGGTCATCATCAGGTCAGATCACTGCCTTAGCAGGTACCTCCAAAAGTTTAGCAAGATCTCAGAAAGCTCAGAATTCAGCTACAGCTGTGTTCCTGCGATGCTGTACTGGTGTTAGATTGACTTATCTTCCTGTGGGGTGGAGGAGATGCTAGGGCTATCAGTACCTCTTCTGAGCCAGGCTTAAAGAAAAGTAATGGCACTCCAGTTAAGAGTCCTAGCACAAACCAAAGATCCTGCATCCCTGAAGCTGTATCCTCAAACAAGGCAATTCTCCACCCATTTCTCTAGCCATGCCAGATCACAGAGATATCTTCAGAACATGTCTAAAGCCGGTGTTAAGAGTTATAGGATTAAGTATTTCCAACAGCTAGGTTACTCAGCTGAGTAATCAGAATTCAGATCCTTGCTCCAGAACTAATAATTGATCACACTGCCCTGTTCACACTGACTGAAAAAAAAAGAATGAATGGATAAAGAAATATCAAGGGAAAATGTGAAACATCATGGTGTCTACACAGTGTCTATGTCTGTGTCTACGGAAAGCAAGCTTGGCATCTAACTGTAGGGCAGAGTCTGCAGCCAAGAATATCAGGAGGAAGGAGATTTCTGTCTAGTCAGTGGCAGATGCTTCTTTCCACTTAATTTCATTCCTGGATAGTTCATGTGCCTTCCTGTGCAATTCCAAGGTAGAGCACCACACCAGGAACTGAGGAGCCCAGGACATACTAGTTAAATCTTCTGTGTATCACTACCTGTATTCTATATGCCTGAGCACTTCAGTGGGGCTAACCTAGAACCCTTCACTTGTTTAGTTCTTAAGATGTGCAGAAGTGGTTCTAAAGCTGGCTGAAATCGTTCATATTAGATTCAGTTGCTGTGCCCAGAAAAGAAAAGTGTGAGACAGCACTGGCAATTGTGGTGACAAAACAAAATTGTTTAGTCAAAGAGCATTATTATGAGACAAGTAAAATGTTTGGAAAGGAGTTAATGTCAGATCATTCCCATTCATACATTTAAAAACCAGAGTTATAAGATGCATTCAGCTCATCAGTGTTTTGCCTTTCATATTTCTTGTTAATTTTGTTTATTGTAGAATTCCACTGAATGAATATCTCCACACATTAAGTACAGAACGTAGCAGGGGAAGAATTTTATCTTCACAGTATCACAGTATCACAGTATAACCAAGGTTGGAAGAGACCCCAAGGATCATCAAGTCCAACCCGTCCCAACAGACCTCACAACTAGACCATGGCACCAAGTGCCATGTCCAGTCTCCTCTTGAACACCTCCAGGGACGGCGACTCCACCACCTCCCGGGCAGCCCATTCCAATGACGAATGACTCGCTCAGTGAAGAACTTCCTCCTCACCTCAAGTCTAAACCTCCCCTGGCACAGCTTGAGACTGTGTCCCCTTGTTCTGGTACTGGTTGCCTGCGAGAAGAGACCAACCCCCTCCTGTCCACAACCACCCTTCAGGTAGTTGTAGAGGGCAATGAGGTCACCCCTGGTCCTTCTCTTCTCCAGGCTAAACAACCCCAGCTCCCTCAGTCTCTCCTCATAGGGCTTGTGCTCAAGGCCTCTCACCAGCCTTGTTGCCCTCCTCTGGACACGTTCAAGTGTCTCGATGTCCTTCTTAAACTGAGGGGCCCAGAACTGGACACAGGACTCAAGGTGTGGCCTAACCAATGCAGAGTACAGGGGCACAATGACCTCCCTGCTCCTGCTGGCCACACTATTCTTAATACAGGCCAGGATGCCATTGGCCCTCTTGGCCACCTGGGCACACTGCTGGCTCATGTTTAGGCGGGTGTCGATCAGCACCCCCAGATCCCTCTCTGTTTGGCAGCTCACCAGCCACTCTGACCCCAGCCTGTAGCTCTGCATGGGGTTGCTGTGGCCAAAGTGCAGCACCCGGCACTTGGACTTGTTGAATGTCATCCCATTGGACTCCGCCCATCTGTCCAGTCGGTCGAGGTCCCTCTGCAGAGCCTTTCTACCCTCTAACTGACTAACATCTATTCCCAACTTGGTGTCATCTGCAAACTTGCTGATGACTGACTCAATTCCCTCATCCATATCATCAATGAAGATGTTAAAGAGGATGGGGCCCAACACTGATCCCTGGGGGACACCACTGGTGACTGGCCGCCAGCTGGATGTGGCACCATTCACCACCACTCTCTGGGCTCGGCCCTCCAGCCAGTTCCTAACCCAGCGCAGAGTGTTACTGTCCAAACCATGAGCTGACAACTTAGCCAGCAGTTTGCTGTGGGGGACGGTGTCAAAGGCCTTGGTGAAGTCCAGGTAGACCACATCCACAGGCCTCCCCACGTCCACCAGACGGGTCACCTGATCATAGAAGGAGATCAGGTTGGAGAGGCAGGACCTGCCCTTCCTAAATCCATGTTGGCTGGACCTGAGCCCTTGGCCATCCTGCAGGTGTGCAGTTATTGCCGCCAGGATAATCTGTTCCATCACTTTCCCTGGCACTGAGGTCAGGCTGACTGGCCTGTAGTTTCCGGGTTCCTCCATCCGTCCCTTCTTGTGGATGGGGACCACATTGGCCAGTTTCCAGTCATCTGGGACCTCTCCAGTGAGCCAGGACTGGAGGAAAATGATGGAGAGCGGCTTGGCCAGCTCATCTGCCAGCTCTCTCAGCACCCTAGGATGGATCCCATCCGGTCCCATGGACTTGTGGATGTCCAAGTGGCTCAGCAGGTCCCGAACTAGTTCCTCATGGATTTCTGGGGTACTACACTGCTCCCCAACCCCACTACCCAGCTCAGGAGGCCACTCATCCTGGACTCCTACCTTGCTGTTAAACATCGAGGCAAAGAAGGCGTTCAGGACCTCAGCCTTTTCCTGATCTTCGGTCACCGTGTTCCCCTCCAGGTCCAGTAAGGACTGGAGATTCTTCTTGCCCTTCTTTTTAGCATTGATATATTTGTAAAATTGCTTTTTATTTTCTTTCACAGAGGTGGCCAGTTTCAGTTCCAACTGGGCCTTTGCTTCTCTAATTTTATTCCTACATAATCTAACCACTTCCGTGAACATACCTCGAGAAGCCTTCCCCTCCTTCCAAAGGTGATACAGCCTCTTTTTTTTCCCTTAGCTCCTCCAGGAGCTGCTTGCTCATCCAGGCCGGTCGCCTTCCCCGCCGGCTCATCTTTCGGCAGATGGGAACCGCCAGTTCCTGTGCCTTCAAGAGCTCCTTTTTGAAGTAGGTCCAACCCTCCTGGACCCCTCGGTTCATGAGGGTTGGTACCCAGGGAACTTTACAAATAAGTTTCTTAAAGAGGCTGAAGTTTGCCCTCCGGAAGTCCAAGGTGAAGGTTCTGTTGGTACTCCTCCCTATCTCCCTGCATATTGAAAACTTCACTATCTCGTGGTCACTGCACCCTAGGCAGCCTCCCACGGTCACATCTCCCACCAGCCCTTCCCTATTGGAGAGCAGCAGGTCAAGCAGAGCCTGTCCCCTGGTAGGCTCGCTTAACAGCTGCGTCAGGAAGCAGTCCTCTATTCGCTCCAGGAATCTTCTGGACTGCCTTCTCTCTGCTGAATTAAGTTCCCAGCAGATATCTGGCAGGTTGAAGTCACCCACGAGGACAAGATCTGATGATCTTGAAACAGCCTCCAGTTGTTTGTAGAATAATTCATCAACCTCCTCATCCTGGTTGGGTGGTCTATAACAGACTCCAACCAGGATGTCAGATTTGTTGGGCTGCCCTCTGATTTTAACCCACAGGCTCTCAATTCCCTCATCTTCCACCTCAAGTTCAGAGGCAGAAAGTGTCTCCCTAATATACAAAGCCACCCCTCCTCCTCTTCTCCCTCTCCTATCCCTCCTAAAGAGCCTGTAACCCCCCAGTGTAGCACTCCAATCGTGCCTGTTGTCCCACCATGTTTCTGAGATGGCAACTATATCATAGTTGCCCTGGCGGATTAGGACCTCCAGCTCATCTTGCTTATTGCCCAGGCTTCGTGCATTGGTGTACATGCACTGCAGCTGGGCTCCCGACCTCTCAGTTGACCCTACCTTGTGCCCTACTCTTACCTCTGCAGAGGGACCGATGTCTTCACCCACCCCCTTCAGACCTAGTTTAAAGCCCTCCTAATGAGCCCTGCCAACTCTAGTGCTAGGACTCTCTTGCCCCTTGCCCCTTGCTCTCTTCCCTTGTCTCCCTCTGCTTGAATTTTAATAATAGTAAGTCTGAATGGCTATGATGTAAAATTAAAAGCAGCATGTCTGACAAACCAGGCAGGATGCATCAGCAGCCTCAGCATTGCCTTGCTTCCCAGATTTGGGGCAAATTGTGCCTAGCTTATACAGAAGTCACTCTTATCCTCATCTTTCTTCTCAACAAAAGAAAGAGTTCCTGCATTTATGGTTCTCATTCTGTTTGGCAACCAAAAGAAGGGGGGAAAGAGAGAAGAGAAGAAGAAAAGGGAAAGAGAAAGGGAAGGGGAATATATAGGGGAGGGGAGGGGAAGGGAAGGGGAATATATAGGGGAGGGGAGGGGAGGGGAGGGGAAGGGAAGGGAAGGGAAGGGGGAAGGGAAGGGGGAAGGGAAGGGAAGGGGGAAGGGAAGGGAAGGGAAGGGAAGGGAAGGGAAGGGAAGGGGGAAGGGAAGGGAAGGGAAGGGAAGGGAAGGGAAGGGGGAAGGGAAGGGGAAGGGAAGGGAAGATGATGGAAAATAAAAAGGGAGTCAAGTGTACATCTCTGATTCAACCACCTTCAGGTCCTCAGCCCAGATAACCAGGTATCCATCTATAACCCAGTTGCAGGCCTTAATAGAAGGCCAAGTTCAATTTGCTGGAGTCTTAAAAATGAACTTTTATTTTAATCAGCTGGAACCTGAACCTCATCAACATGAAATCAATAGGAGTATTTCCACACACTGAATATGCTGGGGATTGCACTTTTGTTTTGCCACAGCGTTTTCCTAGTCTGGGGCATCTTTTTCTGCCAGTAGCTGAAAGATTGCCAGTTTACTGCTGTGGAAGTTGGTCTGGCTCCCCACACAAGTCAGAACTTCATTTCTCCATTTACTTATTTTCAGTCCAAAATACTTCTTTTGTAAGCCCAGGAAAATGATAGTTGAGGTGAGGATTTATTTGGGATAGATATAAAGTCAGGAGAAATGTTCTCCTGTAATGGAAAGAAGTGAATAGAGATGGATGAATAGAGAGTGAAGTTACCACTATAAATGGAGCAGCGTTTCTTCCATCCAGGAGGTAAAGCTAGGAGATGTGGCAGTACACAAAGCCTTAATAAGTGCTGATAGAGTAAAAAACATCTCTCACAAGGCTGCCTGCACACTAAATACAACCCCTCCCTCTGGGTCTCTGTTCATTCTTAGAACATCCAGTTGTCACATCTAAGTGAGCTACAGACAAATAGCTGCCAGATTTGATGGGATAGACTGGTGTGAGCTTATTTTGGTTACCAAGAAGGAATCTTTCTTGAAGACCTGGAATAATATTATTTGCTAAGAGATTTGCAAGGCAGAAATTTTGGTTAAAAGAGTCTGATTTCAGTTTGGATTCTTAAAGAAAAATCTGATACTGGTTTTGAAAATGGTGGCTATTGCAGCTTGCATCTGATTCTTCAAGGGAAATAGAGAGGCAGCTGCTGGATGCATTTTCCTAAACTGCTTTGTATATCCCTAGCTGAGGATGATACAAACTCACCAAATTATATACTTGGATTACCCCTGAGGGATCACATGTCTCTTCTGCTGTCCTTCATTCAAAAGAGAGTCTCTTGCAAGTCTTCTTGCTGTGGGCTCCATCTTTCTGAAGGGAAACTCTTCCCTGGTCTGCTCCACCTGAGTGCACACCTCTCTAGGAACAGCAGCACTCTCTTTCTACTCTTTTCTTGCTGAGTATAATTTCTATTGTTACAGGAACTTCTTGCAAGCAAGGATTATTATGTCTTTTTAAATTTGGGTTTACTCTGCTACAAGCTCAGCCCAGCTAGTTGATCTTCTCCAGCATTTCAATTCTTCTCTTTGTAATTTCTTTTTCATCATCTCAAAATTTTCTCAGTTAAAGCAATTTTGTCAACGCAGTTGCTCTCAGCATGTTGTCCACATTAGCTCAGCAGAAGAAGGTAATCTGGTGTTGGGACAAACACAGTCTTGTGGAAAAAAGTCTTACTTCACTTCCTGACAAGCCTAGCAGCACAGCTAACTAATTCCCAAGGGAGGTGGCCTTGCTTTAAAAAAAAAAAAAAAAAAAAAAAAAAAAAAAAAAAAAAGAGAAGAAGAAAAAGGGGAAAAAAATCAATATTGACTCTTGACACATTTTCATTTACATCACTGCATGGCTTTCAGTCTGGGCACAAATCAATAGCCAGCTTTTAACACTGCTCAACTAGTTTGTTCCATGTAAAAGAAGAGAGATGTGCCTCAAGTGGCTTGTTTTTCCCTTTGGGCTCCAGGAAGACTCTCCACCATTAATACTGTGTGATTCTTTGAAATGAAGTTGAGTTTATTTGACTACTCTTTCTGTGACTGATCAGAGAAGCTTGAACTGTAATATTAATCACACAAGGTTTTCTTCATCACCACTTACAGTCAATTGACTTTGTACTTAGCAAAAGCATCTCAAGCAGCCAACTCCATGTACCAGAGGGCAAGAAGTCAATAGGAGGAAGAAAGATTTAGTTTCAAAACGTGCAGAGCACAGCCTGTGGAGCTGCTGCCACATACACACTGGGCACTTTACCACACTGCAGGTGCATTACTATTGCATGCTTTTATTTGCAGGATGGAGGCATCTGCATCACCTCATTTGTTTTTGTTGAATAAGCCTCCTCCTCAGTTGACTGCAGCTTTTCTTTCAGTCTTGGGTTTACAAGGGAAATATAGAGACCTGATGGCTCCTCCAAATTGCACTGGGTCCAGCAACTATTTAGTTTCAATTCAACTCTCTGCAGATTTCATCAGAGAATTGACCCATGAAGCAGGCACCTTCTGTTTCAGATCTACTGATGACTGTTCCTCAAATGCCAGGCATATGTCATGCCAATCCTACCACCCATATGCTTCACAAATGCCAAGTTGCCTAAGATCCCATTCATACCACTGTAACAGTCGCTTGCAGTGAACCTTCGAAACCCACACCTTCGTCATGCATTGATTTTTGAATACAGGAGAGCAGGAGTACAAATGCCCAGAGGTACAACATCATCACTTCGCTTTCCTAGAGTCTCAGCGCCTCACCTCAGAGAGTTTTTAGCTCATGAAGCCTCCACAGAAGTTTTCACACCAAAGGAGTGCACGCAACATTGAAAACAAGAGCCTAGAGGATTCATTTATTGCATGCAATTCCTTAGAAATGTTCTGTGCTAGAAGCAGACTCCTTGTGAAGTCCAACACACCATAAAAAGGGCAATCATGTCTTTTCCTACAGAACATTTTAGACATGCATGACTAAAGCCTTCCCACTTGTGTAAAGCAGCTCCTTGACTACAGTAATTGCTTTCGTGGGGATTCTCCATAAATAAAGTGGATTCCTCAGTGGTGCAGAACTGATGTAACACCCAGCATAATGTTGACTCTCCTTCTGTGGGCTCTTCTGGATTAGGCCTCTAATTATCTACATGCATAGATCCATGCAGCAATAACATAATGTCTAGTAAATGAGTACATGCTCATACTAAGCATGCTTGCCTGGCACTTTACTGAGCAAAAGCATGGGTTTGGTTTCTATGAATGAACCCAGGTTTATTCCAGGCTCTGTTTTCAGTGGATAAAATTAGTATCATTTGGATGGAACATACTGTGCATGTTTTACTTGAGACAGATTTTGCTGGTTATTAATTTTTCAACATTTACACAGACTGGCCCAAATTGTATAAAACAGTTGTCAGTCTCAGGCCGTGCAAAGCAGTTTTCAGTTAACCACCCAAGTTTTCTGGACGCTTCTCCCTTACAGGTTTAGAGTTACAGGACAACACGTGTTTCCCAGTGGAAAAGTACAGAGTCATAACAAAGAAGGACTTTCAAGGACACTCACAGAGATCAGTCAGCCAAGACTTCCTTTAAATCTGCATTCTAATTCTGCTGGGGAATTAAAACCAGGTTATATAAAACCCGTGAAGGAAAAAGCGAAATTAACTATCTGTTCAAACACATCCAAGCGTTAACCTGGAAAGCAGCTCTGCATGCTGTCAGTTTTGCACAATCCCTTAGCCCTCCATTCCTGGTGCAAACACAGCATGCACTTGTTCTCAGCTCTGTCCACTGGAATTTCCAAACTCAAACCTCAAATCAGTTGCTTAATTAGGAAGCATAAAATACATTTTCTGTGGAACGGATCCATTTCCCTACAGCTTGTTTACCACATACCAGTACCAGATACACAAGGCTTGTACCGCCACTCACCAAAAAACCAAGTCCATCAGCACACTCCAGCTGTTTTTTACTGCTCCACAAGCAGCAGTCCAGGTAAACTACACCTGTATATCGTGACAGGTTATCCCCCGGGGGTTACAAATGCAGGCAGTGCACAGCCGCAGCAGCCAACACTATGTGGCAGCGGAGGGTGAGGCAGGACAGAGGGCAGGCAGCTCTGCCCCTCTTAGGTGGCAAACAGATTGCAGTCAGGCTGCCCAACTGCCCCCCCCCCCCCATTCTGACATTCACCTGCTGCTTAGCAGCAAAATGTGAACAGTACTTCCATCCTAAACTTAGAGCAGATGCAAAATTTCACACCTGCTGTTAGGAGTGCTCACAGCCCCTGGGATTTCATTTGTAGACCTCTGATGCAATGTGCTTTCAAAATTCACTCTGAGAACTATTGTGCAAAGTAACAAATGGGCATTACATAGCTGTTACTGCAGACACAGGAAAATCTGAGGTCTGAGGTCTGAATTACAACACAGAATCCCAGCATGGTGGGTGTTGGAAAGCACATCTGGAGATCATCTAGTCCAACCCCACCACTAATGAAGGGAAGCCTAGATCAGGTTGCACATCACCTGAATAATTTGAAATTTGGCTTTCTTGTCAGTTAAATAGCTTCACCCTAATTACTGAGAAATAGACTGTCACTGAAGATCTTTTACTGGGATAGAAACTAATTACAGAGACCTCACCACCATCATTTCCCCATTTTATTAAGCCATAAATGGGAGGGGGAAGGAGCTGCAGCCCCTTGTCTGAGGTCATCCAGCAGAGCAATGACCAAGAGATCACAGAGCCAGACACACAATATTTTCCATGGGATCAGCAAGCAGACCCACCAACTGCAGCAGAAAGGTCACTGGGGAGGACTGAGTGAAGTGATGAAAACATAGAGTTATGTACAGAGGACAGGGAGTGACTGGAGCTGATGTTTTGAAACTTGCAGCTTTGTTGGATTAAGCACAGCATGATGGACTGTGTTTCAGCTCTGGCTGGTCTAGTTTAGTGGGGATAGTCTAGCAGAGGTAATACTAGGCAAGGTTTCAGTGGCCTTGGGGTGAGAATAAATCGTTCTAAACCTCCTGAAACAGAGCCTGACGCTATCTCCTGGAGACCACACCACTGAAGTGCAGCATACGTTTAAGTGGACAGTCAGAGTTCAACCATATGCAGCCATGCTGGTAGTTCACAAAGGACTCCATTTGGAATGAAAAAGAACATGAGGGTGAAGCCATGGGAAGTTTTCACCATCTGTGATAATAACTCAGAAAAAGCCTGGCACGCAATCTGTAAAAGAAAACTCCCTCCTGGTGGCTGCAATTCCAGGATTTACTTCCAGGATTTACTTCCAGGATTCAATTATTGCATTTTTTAAATGCCTTGTGATTGTTCACAGAGGCAGATGATTTCTGTGCGTGGCACGGCTCTTGGAAGCAGTTTCCATTCAGTACAAAGCATTTGACACAATGCATTTGGCACAGTACTTCCAATTGACCAGGCTCAGGGCTGGATTTGGGCTGATTTCCAATGCAATACTCCACTACAGGTTGCTCAGTTCGTTCAGATCACATTTCCAGAAATGAAAGATTTAAGGCTGATTGAGGTAATGGAAAAAAACACCCACCCCAAACCAAAATGAATAAAAATCCACCCCAACCCCAAAAAAACCAACTGCATCAATTTGTTTTTCTTAGAAATCTGTGGGGTTTATGCCTGTTTATATGTACAAAAGTGTAATAATTGTTAAGCAATGAATCTGTGCAGGTACACGTGAATTGGGGCTATCAAAATTGATGACATTGTTAAACATCTCAGAAACTGCTGTTAGGAAAAGGGATTCTACTAGACTGAATCTGACTGACAGCTTGCCTAGGCTCCATTTCTGTGGGCAGGGTAGGGGTGTGCTGTGGGCAGGTTGGAAAGTTCTGCCCAGGTAGATGCCAGCACCCTACACAATGCCCAAACTGCCTGATAAAACCTGCCTGTGGTACCTCTTGGTCCCTGATGCCATTGGCCCTTCACAGGGTGTGCCTGACACAGTGCTAGCACTGCTGCCTCTGGCTGTGCCAGGCTGGACCTCTATGCTGAAGGCTGCTACTTCCCCCTCTGCTGAGGGAACCTGAGCAAATTATTGCTAGCAGTTTCCAATGGGGGCAAAAGTCTGCTGGATTTTTGCTTTATATTCCTTCTGCCTCTCCCTGGAACTGTGTTGTACAAAATGAATAAGAAACAACATAGCGAAATAAATGGAATGGAATGGAATGGAATGGAATGGAATGGAATGGAATGGAATGGAATGGAATGGAATAGAATAGAATAGAATAGAATAGAATAGAATAGAATAGAATAGAATAGAAGAATAGAATAGAAGAATAGGATAGGATAGGATAGGATAGGATAGGATAGGATAGGATAGGATAGAATAGAATAGAATAGAATAGGATAGAATAATAGAATAGGATAGAATAAAATAGAATAGAAGAATAGAATAGAATAGAATAGAATAGAATAGAATAGAATAATAGAATAAAATAGAATATAATAGAATATAATAGAATAATAGAATAGAATAATAGGATAGGATGGGATGGGATGGGATGGGATAGAATAGAATAGAATAGAATAGAATAGAATAGAATAGAATTAACCAGGTTGGAAAAGACCTTCAAGATCATCAAGTCCACCCTATCACCCAACACAATCTCATCAACTAAACCATGGCTTCAAGTGCCTCATCCAGTCTCCTCTCAAACACCTCCAGTGATGGTGTCTCCACCACCTCCCTGGGCAGCACATTCCAATGGACAATCTCTCTTTCTGTGAAGAATTTCTTCCTAACATCCAGCCTAAACCTCTCCTGGTGCAGCTTGAGACTGTGTCCTCTTGTTCTGGTGCTGGTTGCCTGGGAGAAGAGACCAGCCTCCACCTGGCTACAACCTCCCTTCAGGTAGTTGTAGAGAGCAATAAGGTCTCCCTTTTGTAGAAGAACTTTTGCAGAAGAACTGCTTAATGGTAGAGTTACTTCCTAACCTTCTCAGTCAGTGACTGGGTTCTGCTCAGTCTGTGGTACTTTCTTGCTTACATGTTCTAAAATTCTGATACCAAATGTATTTAATCCTATTCGTTTCATGTCCTCAATCATTTCTTTTGGCAGCAAGCTCCATTGGCTAATCATTTATTCCCAGGCCAGTTGGGGGTTTGCAACACTCTGGCTATTAATCAGATTGGGTTTTGCATTCATTAATGGTGAACAGCAAATGAAAAAAAGCAAAAAAGCAAATCACCCTGTCTCTAGCAGTCTGATCCCAGCACAATCAAATGTCAGTGTGGATTGAACTGAAACCTCCACAGAGCTGAACACTTCTGGCCACAGCAGGAACACCACAGAACCCATGACAAAGTCCTGCTCATGACTTGCTCCCTGATTTAGCTTTGTCTGAACATCGGAATGCAACAACTCCAACAACTCCTGAGACAACAGAATCCAAAGACACTCAAGACACAGCTAGAAGAACAGTATTTGGAGAGCATTGTCTTTCCCCTTTCTTTACTATTATTAAACAAATCTCATCTTTCAGACTTTTGCAGCTGACTGCATTCTATTATATTGGTGTTAGAAAATTGTGTGAAGCCATGAGCACTTCATGACTTAGACAATTTTGAACATTTGAGAGTTGTCCTGGCCTGAGCATCTGATTGCCACGACTGATACCTGCCATTTGTTCCCCTCCAGCCAGGCTGGCATTGTTACCCTCTTGCAGCACTCTGCTACAGCCCCTTCTCTGCTTTGAAGCCTCATCATAAGCTGCATTTGACAGATAGCACACTGAAGCAGGAGAAAAACTGTTGTGCTTTTCTGCTCAGAGGTGCCTGCTCACAGGAACCTAGCAGCAAGTCTGCTAGTCAGCAGCATCTCCACCTTCCACCTGTGAGGAACACAGCTCTCTACTGGGAGGTTGCTGCCTTGTGTGTGGGAAAAGACAGACAGGAGAAGTCTGCAATTGAAAAGAAAAGCAAGTGCCTACCCATTTATGTTGATAATTCTTGCCCATACACCTGATGGTAGTGCTCTAGGTAAGGACACAGAGAAGTCGATGCAAAGGTGTAAATGGATGTTGCATGTCTCGTGCCTGCTGAGATATCTACTTCCTTTTATCTCAAGTAAAACTTCCACAGCAAAATAAGTATAAAAGACACAGCTACCCAGCAATGTGAACATCTACAAGGGGAACATATTAAGGTAATATTTCAAACTACTTCTATGCAGAAAGGGAGTTTTTAAAAGACATATAATTAACTGAATGTTGGATTGCTTTGAAACAACTAAAAACCTGATGCTGATGAAAGGTCTCTGTAGAGTAGTTACAGAATGGCAATGACATCTCTTCAGAGTCCAGACACTTATATCAATGGCTTCATTTCCTTTATGTTTCTCAGGAGTAAGAGATTGGGAGGACACTTTCCCCACCACAAACAGTCCTAAGAGTTAGCAAGAACAATGCTGCATCTTTATACTGCTAAACCCCATTTTGAATAGCCCTCTAGAGATACAGGATTAGAGAGATGGATTTTCCACTAGAAGGTGTACATGCTTATTTATCCTGCCATGAACATTTTTCCCAGTATACCCACAAAAACTCAACCCTATTGCCACCATCATTAAGCTCAAGACAGTTACAATACTCTAACATCCACTCCACCACTCTCCTTCCTGGCCTAACCCTTCTGAAGAGTAAACTCTTCAATGCTGTGTGAATCACTGCACCATGTTCCTGTGATGGCCACCACATCATTGTTTTCCTGCTGTACAGTGGCTTCCAGCTTCCTCTGACATTTTGGAGGGAAGAAGACCTAATTCCTACCTGAGTATTCCTAGGCACTTCTGTGACATCTAGCCCATCAATATCCTTTGTGTCTTTGCTATCCCATGGCACTCCATCTCCTACTCACTGGGATGGCAGACTGGAGGACCTCACCAGGAAATTTCCCACAAACACTGATACTCCACCTCCGGGCTTATCATTAGTAAGCCTGGTTTTATCCCTTTCCCTTTTCACACCTAGTTTAAAGTTCTGTCATTGAGCCTTGCCAACTTAAGTGCAAAACCTTGTACCCACTTTGAGACAGGTGTGCTCCATCTCTTGCCAGCAGACCTGGTATCCTTTTAAACCCACCCGTGATCAAAAGCCCCAAATCCTGCCAGTGATACCAGGCTCAGAGCCGGGTATGGATCTGATGTGTCTTCCTGTTTCTTCCTTCATTAGTCCCTGCAACTGGAGGGATAAAGAGCACTTCATGAGCTCCTGATCCTTTAGCAGTCATCGCAAGGCACGGTCCAGGATACTAGATAAACCTGCAGAGCACTTAGGCTATGAAGATGCTGAGTACCAGCTCCTTAGCCTTTGTGTTACATCAGTCCAGCTTGATGCCCTTGGCTGAGTTGCTAAAACTTTGGGGCATGACTCAGGGGAACACAAGTTCCCTTTTAGTTTTCTATTGACAGATCTGCAGTGTTTTAATAAATAAATTGGTAACAGCATCTGACATTATCAGCTTGTTAATGGAAGTTTTATCTTCTGGCACCAATGTCATCTTTGATCATTATATACTCTGTCTGAAAAAGGAAGTACAGAGCTGAGTAAAATAAGATAAAAAGGGGAATAACAGAACAGGATGGACATTAGGAGGGAAGGATGGCTATTGAGTTTAAAATACATCATCAGGACTCAGGACATCCAGGTGCAGTTTCTCTCCATCTAATGACTACCAACTGACTGGCAAAGTGATTAAGTACATTGGTACCTCAGCACCATATCCTAAAATATTTCCTTTCTCCATTTCATCCAATTAGATTCCGTCTGCTCAAGTTAGGGACTTTCTCTACAGTGACTAACGTTAAAAGATGTGTTGTACAGAGTGCTTTGGCTACACACACACCAGTAAATGTGACTTCCCTAGCTTTAATAATATTAACCTCTAATGGTGGTCACCTGTACCTTGAAATAATGCTTGCCATAAAATAATATTAGAATCATAGAATCAATAAGGTTGGAAAAGACCTCAAAGATCATCAAGTCCAACCTGTCACCCAACACCTCATGAGTGCTAAACCGTGGCACCAAGTGCCACGTCCAATCCCCTCTTGAACACCTCCAGGGACAGTGACTCCATCACCTCCCTGGGCAGCACATTGTATGTCACAGTGTATGTAAAACACATATAAAATGAAATACTTTCACAAGCCTGGACACTACAGTCATACTTTTTTTGGTGCATTGCCTATAGCTACATATGATACATATGTATAAAACTGGGTGTTAAATGAAGACTATGAAACAACAGACTTTACATATAGCCTTTTTCCCCCCCATCTCAAGATACAAAATGCTCCTAGTTTTGTAAGACAGTTCCAGATTTTCTCATTGAAGAGTAGAAGCCAGGGTTGTAAACTCTATGTTATAAATATTGCATGTGCTATTTTCCTTTATATTGCTTGATGAGGACCATATTTTTTCTTTTACTATTCATTAATCTAGCAAAAAAACCCCAAAGACCAAAAACCCCACCTATCAGTAAGATAGTGTTGGACATGAAAGGAATGTGTTTCCCCTTTTTGTTAAACGAGGCTGTGACTGACTGTTAGGTGAATTCTCCCTCTGATGTAAATAAATCCACAGTGGTTTCAAGGAAGATATTGTAGAAGCTTCACATTGAATTTTGTGCAGTCATCTGGGGAAAGAATTGTAAGTGATTTTCTGCCCTGCACAAAGCAACTTCTGTTATTTCTAGCTACTTCTGGAAAAGTCTGGCTAGTGGGTGTGGGATTGATTAGCTCATCTCTTTTCTTTTGACTCAGGAACGGGGAAAATAATGAATGACTAATCACTTCAGGTTACTGGGTTTTACACGGAGGCTATTAGAGAACCAATTAAAAAAGTCATACAGAAAGCTATATAGATGTGATTAGGTTATAATGGCAATGCAGGGAATTGTGTATAGATAATTATTCTGCAGTTCAGATAATTCCAACAAAGACTAATCAGAAGACATATCAAACACCTAAGGATCACAATTCTGTCTGAGGTTCCTTTTAAATGCCATTCAAATAACTGCAGATATATTGTGACTTTTTAAACAATAAAGGGGAAGAATTACCCCAGGCTCTCTCCCTCCTTGCCTTGCAGAACATTGCTCTGCAGTTTTTACAGAAGCTGTTTGTGTTTCATTACTCCTTTTATTGTAGTTAGGGTGTAATTGAAAGCAGGTTTGGACCTTCTCTAAATTCCACTGACTGGTAATGGTTTCCCAGGGACTAACCCACACCTGCAGAGTCCAACAGCACAGTGCACGCCATAGCTTGGCTGACAGAGGGGATTACACCTCTGCTTCAGCAGCTGCTGAATGAGACTCAGAGGCCAGTGGTAATTACACACCTACAGAAGTCCAGATGCAGAAGTGAATAGAAGAGACAGTAAACAGAGGCAGTGCTGTGCTACCCTTTGGGTCTTATTCTAGGAATGGGCAGAGGGCAGGAATAAACTTGTTCATATTGTAATTTTCAAGTATGCCTGATGTGCCAGCATCACATTTTGAAATGCACAAGTGCTTGTCATGTGTAGGCAAACTCCTTCTGACCTCCTTCACTGTAGCTTCTTCTTCCCTCCCATGTCACCTCCCTCTGAGTCTTCTCTGCAGCTGTCCTCAGAGTAGGTCCTGTATGCTCCTGCCAGCAACTGGGATCTTATCTCAAAACACATGACTCAGTACCATGCCTCCTTCTCTTTTTCATTATTTATATCTTGTGCCCTCCACAAAGTCATGTACTGAAAACCCCGCTGCAATTCACTTCAAAGCAGCCACTTTGTCAGTTTCTCCAGCCCCTAAAAGTTCCTTATTCACTGCCTGACTTCCCTGAGCAAATCCACTGCTTTCCTGCCTTCTGCCACATAAAACCCCTCAACACTTCAACCGTGCTGCTTGCAAGGAACTGATTGATGTGATATATAAATTGTCTTTCATCTTCCCGTTTTCAGTTTCTGCTGACTACTTAGCTGTCTCTTCCCGGAGTTTTTTGTTCCTCAAGGCAAACGCTGCTCTGAAAGCATTTAGGATGCATGGAGCAGTGCTTCAGCAATAATTACCAACTTCATTGTGTACCTAATTGCACAAGCCACCACCTAGAGTTCCTGCTTTAGTTTTAAATGTATTTTTATAGCAATCCTTGAAATAGTTCAGATTAAAGCAATTAAAAAAAAAAAACCACCAAAACAAACCACAACCGAACCAACCAACCAAACCAACCCCAAAAAAAAAAAACCCAAGCATTTTGCCAGCAAATCATGCCTGTATGTGGAAAAAAACAAACCTTTTAAGAACTGTTCACTGAGATCCATTAATCAAACTGTGTAAGGCTAAACCCCTGTGAGCTCAGCCGTGTTACCACGTCCTGCTTCTTGAAGTGTTCAGCTGGAAATCCATTGCTGAGTGTGAACAACTGGCAGTCTGCATGGGTTCTGAGTGTAGCATGAGTTGCAATGTGAAGTGCAGTAGCAACCTAATACACTCTTAGAAAATTGCAGTCTTAAATCTCCTTCAGGTCACCTAAAAAGATAAATTCTCAATGTAATTAAGCCTCGATTTGATCTGTTTTGTGGACTTTATCTTTCCCCAGTTTTTTTTATCTTAATTAGTGTTTAGCATTTATGCAAGTCTATGTGATTTAAGATGCTGAGTGATATATGAGTTCAACAGAGTCCTCAGCTGAAGGACAAGTATTTTAGTGAATGTGAGACCTGACCCAAAGGCTATTTCCAGCAGTTTGTCATTTAGTACAGGGAAGGTTAGGTAGGTTACAGTGATATATGATCTTTCATGCTCTGAACCTAACAGCACAGTTGAACTGCTCCTATGACTTTCATTAGCTGTGTGCAGCTCTTTTCTTATGTACAGTAAACTGAAAATGTGGCAACCTTCCTGCCCGTGACCAAAAGAAAAGTCAAAACTTGTGCTGAGTTTGGTCAGCCCATCAAAACTCAGTGCTCAGACCATGCAAGCTTGAATGCAAATTTCTGCTGAGTTTATTTTGCACTCACTCATATGCCAAGGGAAAATCTTGGCAAGGGCTGCATGTGGAGCCCTGACAGCATACTGCATGGAGCAGTCACCCGGCTGTGGGAGCAGCCAGGGAAAAGCAGCACCTGCAAATGTTCTGCAAATGGCAGAGGGCTATGGAGGGGGTGGGGAAGGGATGTAAATGGGCAAAATATGATGAAAAATGGCTAAGAGCCATGAGCAAGCAGGACATATGGGCAAGCCTGCCTGCTTAAGGGGACAAATTAGTGCAACAACTCTTCCTTCCATGTATACATAAGGATTAGAGCTGTTAATTTCAAGGGGTGAGAAATTGGCATTTTTTAATATACAAACAGTTGTTTGGAATATGCTGTTTTGTTTCACATTGTTGCCATTTTCTCCCCTCAGTATTTTTCAATCAGAAGACTAGCAAAAAAAAAAAAAATAAGAGAAAAATCTGGAAGAGGCTCATTTTTCTCAAGCCAGCTGGACAGATACCGGCGAAACCCAATAAACAACCATTTCACGAGGCAGTTCATAATGTAGATTATAATCACAAACCTTTTCATCAGTAATGCTCCTCGTTGTTATTGAAAGTCTTTCCAGGTGAAAAACTTCCAGCAAACTCTAAATATAAGAGTGAGGGCCTGATTCTGTCTGTAGGCAGCTGAAACACTTTTGTTGAACTCAAGCTGCCTTGCGCACAACTAAGCCGAATCAGAGAGTCATAGGATCATAGAATCAATAAGGCTGAAAAAGATCTCAGAGATCATCAAGTCCAACCTGTCACCCAGCATCTCATGACTACTAAACCATGGCTTCAAGTGTCATGTCCAATCCCCTCTTGAACACCTCCAGGGACGGTGACTCCACCAGCAGCCCTGGGCAGCACATCCTAATGGCTAACAACTCTCTCTGTGAAGAACTTTCTCCTCACCTCAAGCCTAAATTTCCCCTGGCACAGCTTGAGATGGTGTCCTCTTGTTCTGGTGCTGGTTGCCTGGGAGATGAGACCATCCCCCACCTGGCTATAACCTCCCTTCAGGTAGTTGTAGACAACAATAAGGTCTCCTCTAAGGATCATAGCATGTGTTGGGTTAGAAGGGACCCTTAAAGGACTCCTTTAAGAAGAATACCACTGACCCAAACCAGTGAAAAACACTTCTGAAGTATCTGGAAATTAGATCTAGCTCTGCTTTACCGTGTCAGTCCTCCATATTGCTTTTAACATTTAAGAACCCACTCAATTCCCTCTACCAATTTTAGGACATCTTTATTATCTGCCGGATAGATTTGTCGGGTTTGGCTTAAATCTTTGAGACAGCTAGGCTGAGAATATTCCAGCAAACAGAATGGTGTCGTCGAATTAGGATGGCCTTCAGGAAGTCACAAATCTACAAGGCTTTAAATAATGTATGAAACTTGCTCTTTCAAACTGCCTTACACAGCCAAGTGGTGAGACAGACCACTCTGGGATTGAAGCTACTAACCATTTTTCAAAATTGCAGCTACTAGAGAACCTGAAGACCTAAAATATTTTCTTTCTTTCTTTTCAGTTCAGCAAAATAAAGCAAGTTTGTGTTTTCCAGAGGACAGGCTGAAAGAGTTGGGGCTGTTCAGTCTGGAGAAAAGGCTCCGAGGTGACCTCATTGTGGCCTGCCAGTGTCTAAAGGGGGCCTACAAGAAGGCTGGGGAGGGACTTCTCAGGCTATCAGGTAGTGATAGGACTAGGGGGAATGGAATGAAGTTGGAGGTGGGGAGATTCAGGATGGAGGTGAGGAGGAAGTTCTTCACCATGAGAGTGGTGAAGCCCTGGAATGGGTTGTCCAGGGAGGTGGTTGAGGCCCCATCCCTGGAGGTGTTTAAGCCCAGGCTGGATGAGGCTCTGGCCAGCCTGCTCTAGTGTGGGGTGTCCCTGCCCATGGCAGGGGTTGGAACTAGATGATCCAGACAGTAGCTAACCCTTCTTGTGTGCACACAATAAAATGACACTCCTGCATCCACCAGACCTGTCTAGCTACGTTCACTGATGGCACCTACGAGCCAAGCCTGGTATCACTGCCCTGGTTCCATGGCACACACTCCCACAGAACATCATTGTCAGCCCAGGTGGCACCCAGGTGGTCTGTGGCAGGTATCTGCAGAAGTGGATGGGGCTTTGGTGCTCTAGCATGGACCAGGGAAGTCTTGTGAGGAAACACATTACTTTGTCTCAGGCTTGCTCTTTTGTCCACCAGAAGCACACCTTTCCTCCCACCTGGCAGTGGGGATTTTCGCTGCAAGTAGCCCATGAAGGTAGTGGGGAGAAGAGACTGGAGTGGTTTTGTCTTTTCATTAGCTTTGAGGATTGCGAGCTGGACAGGTGTGCAGCAGGGTATGGAGGACATGGAGACACAGCCCTGAGCAGCTGGTGAGGGCAAAGCTACCCCAGCCTCACAGTCAGCCTGATGGCAACACTTGTGCTTACAAAGGAATTTTCAGCTTTCCAAGACAGCTGTTTTCCAGGGTGCCAGCACAGACAAACCTCTCTTCTCCAGTGAGTGGGATACCTTGTCTAGAGGGAACTATTCTGTAGGTCTTATCTCAGCCTGGCCAGCTTATTTGTAAATGCTCACTTGTGCAAGGGGCTGAGAGTCATTAGCTCCCTTTGAACCCAGCATGAATAAAATTAATTCAGCATCACAAGCCTGAAATGATTGTGAGTGAAAATCCTGGCACTGGTCAGGCAATGAAATGAAGAGGCTGTCATTTGGTCTTTTGTCCAACAGATGCACATTTTTACCACCTGAATATGACCCTTTTCTTCTTTCACCTCTTTAGGCACATTCCCTGCTCCACTAAAACTGAAGGAGTTAAGGTTGAGATGGATATTGCTGACTTCAGTAAAAATTTCCTGCTATTTTTTAACACTGGAACATGCCTTTTACTGCATCAAACTTCCCTGGATTTTGAAGAAACAGGCTTGACTTTCCTGTCTGGTGTCTTTTTCAGCCTCAGTTTTGGGCATGAAATAATTCAGCTGTTTCAGAGAATAAGAAGAGAATCAGTGTGGAGCTGTGCCTTTTAAAAATAGAAATAAACTGGAAAGAGCACAAGGAAGTCATCATGGAGAGAGCAAAGAAAGGGGAAGAATAGCGGCCTGCCAGGAAAGTAAGTGAAAGAGTGTGAAAGATATAAGTATGCACAGAGGCAGAGGAGAGAATCTGAATTAACTGCTAGGATGCTTATAAGATGAAAATTAATTGTGTTTCCATTTTGAGTGTGTAGTATATGACTAAGAGTTATTTCATGCAGCCTTTTATCTAACTTGTGCAAGGTGACTTGCAGCTCCACAGAGGTAGGCAATAAGGCAGCCTTGTCTCATTGTCATCTCTTCCTGATTACATTGGAGAGAACATAAAAGACTTATTTCTTTTGCTAGTAAAACATGTCTCTGCTCTGAATCTATTCAATTTATCAGGTCTCTTGAAGTGGGAATGATTATTTGCTTTTTTGAAAGTAAAATCATTGTAGGTGTGCAAACCATTCATTGGTTTTCAGACACCTGGGGGAGAATGCCAAATATGCAGACCACCCCTAACCTCCAAACCATGAACTGACTTTCTGGTATTAAGGTTTGAAAAACAGGAAACAATCACAGAGGAGACTGAAATATTATGTTTGAAAAGAGCTGTGGAGAAATCTTTTATATAGTTAGTTAGCTGTTAGTTACTTTCTGTATTTGGACCATTCAGCTCAAAATCTTCACCTGAAACATCATACTCAATTTTACTCCACAATGGAATCTTACCAACTGTTAACAGCAGTTTTGAGATGAATATTTTATCTCCTTTTTTTTGTTGTTGTTTTTCTTATTATTATTACTATATCCTAGGTGTGACCTACAAATTACAAAGGAGTTTGCACTTAGAATCATAGAATCAGGGTTGGAAGGGACCACAAGGATCATCTAGTTCCAACCCCTCTGCCATGGGCAGGGACACCTCACACTAGATCAGGCTGGCCAGAGCCTCATCCAGCCTGGTCTTAAACACCTCCAGGGATGGGACCTCAACCACCTCCCTGGACACTTGTACAGGTAGGGGAAGCTGAGTCCCTTCCCTCATCACAGAATGAATTCCGTTTGTCTAGCTTCATCATATTTTACTTGGAGTATTTTCCTTCCTCCTCTGAGAATGAAGCAAAGTCTTTGGTTTTTTTTTTTTTCTTCTTTCTTCTAATCCCTCATGGCACTGAGCCAAAGTCATTTCACTCCATGTGCACTCTCTGAGAAAGAAAATTATGTGAATGTTTGCTTTCAAGGAAAAGCATTTTAAAAGAAGGAAGGTTATCTGCAAGAATATCTGTAAGAGACAAGAAAGCATCTGTATAAACACCTGTGAAAGCAGAGCAATGAAGTGGTTTTTGGCTAACTCTGCTGTTAGTGTGCTCCACTGTCGAGGGCAGCACACCTACATCCCTATCATGAGAAAGTTTTTCCTTCCCCTTACACTGTGTAGTTTTCTTTTCTTTAGTCCTACAATTACAAATTTCCTTTTCTAGGTTAAAGATTTCTATCTATATGAAGCTACAGCAAAGAGATTAGAAGGTACACAGGGGCAACAGGAATTGCCAAGGTAGATTCAATCAGGGGTCTGTGTAATTCATTGCCTGCAAGAAAGCTACCAGTATTAGATAATCTACAATCTCTAGGTAACTTTTCCTCCATGGGAAGTTAATGCCTGAGATCCAGTTTGTGAAACAAATTGAATCATGAGAATTGGGACCTCTTTTCTTGAAATAACAACCAACGTGAACAATGAGGGAACTGCTTGAAAGAGTCCAGGACAGAGGCACAAAAATGCTGAAGGGAGTGGAAAATCTCCTGATCAGGAAAGGCTAATGGAGCTGGGCCTCTTTAGCTTGGAGGAGACTGAGGAGTGACCTTCTTCATGTTTATAAAGATGTGAAGGGCAGTGTTGAGAGGATGGAGCCAGGCTCTGCTCAGTGATGGCCAGGGGTAGGACAAGGGGCAATGGGTACAAGCTGGAGCATAGCAGCTTGCACAGGAACGTAAGGAAAAACCTTTTCACTGTGAGGGTGACAGGGCCTTGGAGCAGGCTGCCCAGAAGGGTTGTGGAGTCTTCTCCTCTGGAGACATTCTGGATGCATTCCTATATCACCTATTCTAGGTGATGCTGGTCTGGCAGTGTAGGACGGGATGATCTTTCAAGATTCTTTCTAACCCCTAATATTCTGTGATTCTGTGAAGGAGTATTCTTTGGGGACTATTGTAATGCACACATTTTGAAATATGCCAGGATCTAGCTTCTTGAAAGAAAGCTTCCATTTTTGAAACAAAAGCTCACACATATCATGCTATGCACTACCAAGAAAATGACAGCTCCTTTTACTGACATGTAGTATGTTGGCTGTGATTCATACCTTGCATGAAAGCAGAGTCAGAGTGTAGACTGAGCTACCAGGAAGCACAGTATTGTGTTGGTGGTACTTCAATATTGCTGGCACAGAAAATATGTGGAAACCTTTAATAAAGTCTGCTCTTAAGTGCAGGCTCCATTACAGTCCTACCATTTCGAAGCGCTTTTCTGTTGTGGCTGTTGCTGTTTGCACCTACAAGGGTGCAGTACACAGTACAAGCTTGTAATTTGTTGTTGAGAAGGATAAACCAGCCCAGAGGAAATGTTAACAACACACCTGGGACATCTGGCTGTTCTTTGGATGCAAAATTTTCCCTGAGACAGTACACAACACACAGCCTGCACGGTGCTTTCTGTATCCACCTCCAAGGAAAAGGGTTTGGAAAACGCATTTGTAAACCTAAAGTATTTTCTTTCTTTTCCTTTTGTTTTCTTTTTCTTGTGTATTTTTTTTTTTGCTTGGTTGTTGCTTGCTAATTAATTTACCTATTTAATTATTTATCTATCTATCTATCTATCTAAGTATTTATTTATTTATTTATCCATTTAATTATTTATTTGTCTATTTGATTGCTTATTTACCTATTTAATTACTTATTCATTTAGACAGCGCTCTTAAACGTAATTCTACAGCAGGTAATGAAGCTGAGAAAGAAATTCAATTAAACCTTTGCCTTGTAACTATGAATTTTAACACTTTCCACTTTAATCCAGGCAGACAACACCCCCACACAGTGAAAGAAAATATTCCAATCATGCAAACAGCCATTTTTATGGCCCCCAAATAGGAACTGTGCTAACAACTTAATTCAAGTATTAATTTTCTCTTCATAAATATTACTGAGTTCCCTTCTGTCTGTCAAGTTAGGTCAATAGGTTAAAAAAATGAATAGGAAGACATCAGAGCCTGCCAGACAAATATGGACAGCACATTTAAGAGAAATCACATCTTCTTAATAAAAAAAGAAATTAAACAAGGATTTGAAAGCCCAGATGAATTAATTAATCTTGTCAATTGATTCACACAGCCTGGCACATTCGCTATCAGTTCCTGCTCAAGAGGCTTACTAACATCCATGAGAGCTTTTTTACTCCAGAATTATACCACTCCCAAATTTCACATGCATATATCAACTAAAAAAAGCTTCACAACTTTTTGACTTTGGTCCATCCCTGGGAAAGAGATGTTTCTCATCTGCTGGCAAGGCATATTTGTCACATTTCAGGCAAGAGCATCTGAGCATGTTTTAGTTATCTATTTATTTCCTTGCCAGAAAGAACAGATGATGTTAATCACAGCAATGATGGAAGAGAGCATCCAAAAGGTCCACATGGCTTTTGATGAAGGCATGTTAGATAGTATTTTAACTTCAAGGGTTTTGTTGTTGTCACAGCTCCCTGCAGGGATGCACCTAATATATCTGTGCTTTTTCACCCAGCAATGTACACGATATGCCAGCTCTCTTGCTGGTGCTTTTCTTATATCCTTTTCTATTTAAATTCCATAATGATTTGGTATTCACATCTAAAGCTTTAGCCAAAGCTTTAAAATATTTTGGAAAGCTCCAGCACTGAGTTTGCCTACTGCTTACTCTACAACTTCTTAACTCAAGAGACTCAGCTCCACAGCTCCTTCTGGAAAATGAAGAAATCCTTCATGCACAGCAAGACTTGGCCTGTCCTTACCCCCTGACTACTACTGCCTCTACTGACATAAGCTGTTTTCCTTTAAACCTCTGTATTACTGCTTGGGCTTCCATGTGGCCTCTGATAGGAACCATTTGAACAGCTCTGCAGATGCAGAGAAGTTGTTGTGCCTTGGCTTTGCACGTATCTTTCATCTCATATCATTTTGTATAATCCAAGTTTTGATCTGAAATGAATACTCTTGCATACTAAGCCATATAAGCACTTCTAGATCTGGCAGAGGAGAGGCTTTCTGTTAAAAAGGTTAGCAGAAACTCTTCTTCACAAACCCCACAAGGTACCACCAAGACAAAAATGTGTAAAATGCCTGGCTCAGATAAGGTCTGTTTCCAATACTAATAGATCTCTCACAGGGACTAAAATCTGCATGCTCAGTGCAGAGAACAGAGTTCAGCTTTGCTGGAGGATGAGATTCTGGACACTAGGAAGGCTTGGAGTAAGTGGATGGAAGTCATCACCCCTGAATGCTCACCATTGCCACTGAAAGAAGTAAACACTGGTTTAATCCCAATTAAAAACATAAAGGGACATTCAGCTGCCCGGGGTGAGGGAATGAGTGAGGATGTATCAGAGAACAGAAACTTGGAGGAGCTGGGATTCAGAGAGCCCCAGCATTAAGAGTGCATATCCACAGACAGGCGGGAAGGTAGGACACTGTAAAAGTACATCTCAAAAACTACATCAAAATTCTGGCTTTTTCTAATGAACATATTTAATCACTTATGAGGAACAAGCATCTCTTTAAAGAGTCTCTGCTGGGATTTGTCATTACACATAGACAAAACTGACAGAGTTGAACAGTGAGCTAAACAGTGAGGTTAAACTGTCGGTATGACAAAATTTCATGCTAGTCCAGAACCAAAACCCTGATTGAGAGAAGTTACAGAATGAATTTCATAGTAGCAAATGACAGAAAAATGAGAGGGCAGACCACACTTAATGTTGAAAAAGGCAAACTAATCCATGTTGGCAGAAACAAACCGAAGTATACCTGTACACTAACACATGGTCATGTAAATGAGCTCTTCAGGAGGAATGGATGCAAAGAGCTCTGTGCAAAATAACAGCTTAGTGCTCAGGGAAGATGAAATAAAGAAATGGCAGAAAAGGAAAGGGGCTACTAAGGGAGGAAACATCATCATGCCACTGTGTGCGTTCCTGATGTACCTCTCGAGTTCTGCAGATAGTTCTGATTGTGTCGCTTCAAAAAGGTCAAAGCAGAGCTACAAAGTTTTCAAAGAAGAATGATAAGCTTTAGGCAATGATCTCCCAGTGGGGGCTAATTACATAAACTGGAACTCTTCGGGTTGAAAAAGGAATATTGGTCAAAGGGAAATATGATTTAAGTCTATAAAATTAGGAATTGCATGGAGATACTGAGCAAGAGGCTGATCCTCCATTATTTTTCAGGATGTAAAAACAAGGAAGAACCAAATGAGATTATCATGAGGAGGTTTAAAATAAACAAAAGGAAGTACTTTTTCAAATAAAGCATAATTCAGTTGTGGAACTCTTTGCAAATGTCAAAAGTATAAGTGGATTCAAAGGCAGATTGAAGACTTTCAACAAAGCATCCATCAGAAAGAAGGTGAAGTGATTACAGATCACAAAGTCTCTGAAATGCAAATTACTGCGAGAAGCGAGGACACAAATTAAAGTATCCTCCTGTATTTACCTTGTTTCTTAGACTTCCATAAGTACACTTATTTATTCTTGCTAGAAATGGGATATTGGAGTAATGCACTCTTGAGCTGATCCTGCATGACTTCTCTGTGTGTAGTATATGACTCAGCTTTCCCTTAAGCCAACAATAGTGCGGCCAGCAGGAGCGGGGAGGTCATTGTGCCCCTGTACCCAGCACTGGTTAGGCCACACCTTGAGGACTGTCTCCAGTTCCAGGCTCCTCAGTTTAAGAAGGACATTGATATGCTTGAACATGTCCAGAGAAGGGCAACGAAGCTGGGGAGAGGCCTTGAGCACAAGCCCCACTAGGAGAGGCTGAGGGAGCTGGGGTTGTTTAGCCTGGAGAAGAGGAGGGTCAGGGGAGACCTTATTGCTCTCTAAACCTACCTGAAGGGAGGTTGTAGCCAGGATGGAGTTGGTCTCTTCTCCTAGGCAACCAGCACCAGAACAAGGGGACACAGTCTCAAGCTGCACAGGGAAGTTTAGGCTGGGGGTGAGGAGAAAGTTCTTCACTGGAAGAGTCGTTAGCCATTGGAATGTGCTGCCCAGGGAGGTGGTGGAGTCACCATCCCTGGAGGTGTTCAAGAGGGGATTGGATGTGGCACTTGGTGCCATGGTTTAGTGGTCATGAGGTGTTGGGTGACAGGTTGGACTTGATGATCTTTGAGGTCTCTTCCAACCTTGGTGATTCTATGATTCTGAATTAGGCCTTTGGAGAGAATGAGCCTCCCAATATCTGTTTTGCTAAGGATATGAAAGCTGAACTTTCATTGTCAAATATAAATTAGAAGGAAATGACAAAAGTTGTCTAAACCACAGAATGCCTGAGATGTAGCTGTAAAGCAAAGCCACTGTGGGGATTTATTTTATAATTGTATACAAATGCTACAGGTTTAGGATTTATCTTTCCTTGAATTTAAATGACTGGTCCCCTGGATGCTTGTGCTCCCTCAAGTGGAAGCTGATCTGGTTGTGTAACTGTTTCCCTGAGCTTATAAAGTGGATGACCAATTCAAGGTCAGCCTATAGGTTTATGAAATTAAGATGGTAATAGGTATGGCCAAACTACAAACATGTCACCTCCTTTTCCCCAAATTATTTGCTTTCCTGGGATGCTCATTAGGAAGTGCACAGTTAGATCAATATTATTTGATTTTCTTCTCTTTTAGAGAAAGAACTCCTCTTTTAGCAAACAAGTCATGTGTTTGCAGACAGAGCACATACTTCAAAAAGAAAGGAAATGTAACCAGACCAGAATAATTATTTTAAGAGTGTAAACCACACAGTTATTGCTTTATTCTTGCTGCCATGACTAGGTTTGCTACCTAAGGCAAGCTAAATACCAGTGGAGTACTAGGGTAGATGAACAGGAAGTTTACTGCCAAAAAATATTAATTTACATTAAAGAACACTATTTTTAATGCTGAGGAAATTCTGCTTTTGCATGTGAAAGTGTGTTCTCAAGACAGCTCTTGTCCACCTGCTGCCACGCTGTGCTAATGCCACTTTGTGTTACATGTGGAGAAGGAAGGGTTCCTTGAACAGCAGTGCCCTAAAATGTGAACAGTGACTCAGGTACCTCGGCATAGGCATTTAATTGAGATGCTCTGGGATAATTCAATATACATGCATGATGCTGACAGATATGACACAGGAACAATGGAAGACTTTCAGCAGAGTTGTGCTTCTCTGGGGTACCTCAAAATGTCTTAGGCATGTATATTTAGATCCTTGATTAATTCCTTAGGTTTCAATAGTAAGCAAACTATGGGAGCTCTCTGACAGTTAAGATGTACATCCCAAAGGCACTTCACCTCAGCCCACGATGCCATTTGGAGACAGCATCTGTCACCTGTGGAAGGTGGCCTCTCTCTGCAGCTCTTAACCAACTAACTCAGGCTTGAGTCAGTCTCAAAGGAGATGGAGCCCATGCAGTTATTTTACTGTAGGATCCTTGCAGTATTGCAAGACAAATGTTAATAAAGTAGAGGAGGCTTCTTCCCCAGAGTCCTAAAGACTTAATGTTGCATGTTTTGCTTTCTTGATGAGAGAATAGAGTAACAGGAGTGAAGTGACTTAACACAGTTCACTTGGCAGGCTATCAGCAGAGTTAGCAAGGCAGTCCTTACTTGTGCATGGCTAAATATGTGAAAGCTACTTTATCCTGGTAATGAATTCTTAATAACCTGGCTGGAAACAACAATGGAACTAATTAGATTTGTTTCATGGTGAATCAAATATAACTAATATAGGTGAATAAATTAATATGATAAGAACATTCAGCATCTCAAGGATGCTTATTGATAGACAAAGGTAGGAAATTGAATGGGGAGTAGGAGCACAGAATCACAGAATCACCAAGGTTGGAAGAGACCTCAAAGATCATCGAGTCCAACCTGTCACCCAAGACCTCATGACTAAACCATGGCACCAAGTGCCACATCCAATCCCTTCTTGAACACCTCCAGGGATGGTGACTCCACCACCTCCCGGGCAGCACGTTCCAATGGCTAACGACTCTCTCAGTGAAGAACTTTCTCCTCACCTCCAGCCTAAACTTCCCCTGGCACAGCTTGAGACTGTGTCCTCTTGTTCTGGTGCTGGTTGCCTGTAGGTTGCAGTAGGTTTTACCATTAGTGTGTGGACTTACTGGGGAGGTGTGTTTATGTCTCACCTCAACTGAATATCACTATGAGGAGAGAAGAAACTCATTACTGTCAGAGGGGAATATATTCACTTTCCTGCAGCCTTTCACTGCTCTGTAGAATATCTCTCTAGAGAGGTGTTGAAGGGCTTCTGCATGCTGGGAACACCTTGATGGGCTAGGTACAAAGGAAGTAGCTTTATAAAAACCAGAATTCTATCCCAGTAAAGGGAAGGTTGGGAGCATGAGAACTTATAAGTCAATGGGAAGTGCATTTCCACCTTTCTCTGGGTAGTAATAATAATAATATCATATATTTTTCAGTTTTACATTGACTCATCGATGCTTTGTCTTTACATTTTGTGTTTTAGTGCACAGTAAAAATGTTGTTCTCAAAAAAAGAAAAGACTATTACTTTTAAAAATGGATTTTAGAATTAAAGAAAGAGAAGGATCTGTTGGAGAAGGTTATTTTTTCAGACAGTGGATTCACATACAAACCCATGCAGTGTGTGCTGGAGGAAAAAAATCCCCAAACCTACTTACTATGCATAGAAGTCTCAATATGAATATGCATGGAGGTGATATGTACATGACAAAAGTGTTAATACTTCCATCTGAAGTTCCAGGAGGTGTCAATATGATATCTAAAAGCAGTAAGTGCCATACTTTCACCAACTTGGGCTTTACTAAATGTATGCTTTGAATATATTCATATACTGCTTAAAACTGGCCAGTATAATCTAGTTTCTCACATCTCTCCCTGTATGTTTATTTACTTGCACACACAGATGCAAACTTATATCCTATTATATACCTATACATACAAATTACAACACAAAGAAAGGAAAATATGTGTCTTTTCTTGTCCCACTGTTGCTTTCCTTTAGGAAAAAAATTACATAAAAAAAGGAGTTTGAAAAAAGCATGTCATTAAAAGTTGCTGTTTTAGATAAAAGGTCACTTAACACAACATATTTTAGGCACAAAATCTCCAAAAACTGATGCAGAAGCCAAGTTTTGCCTCATTTTCTGTAAACTTAATGAGGAACAAACCCAACAATGATTTCTGCAGTTCTAAAAGCTGAGTTCCAATCTGACTTACAGAATACAGAATTAACCAGGTTGGAAGAGACCTTTGAGATCATCGAGTCCAACCTATCACCCAACACCATCTAATCAACTAAACCATGGCACCGAGTGCCTCATCCAGGCTCTTTCTAAGCACTTCCAGTGACGGTGACTCCACCACCTCCCTGGGCAGCACATTCCAATGGTCAATCTCTCTTTCTGTGAAGAATTTCTTCCTAACATCCAGCCTGAACCTCCCCTGGCACAGCCTGAGACTGTGTCCTCTTGTGCTGGTTGCCTAGGAGAAGAGACCAACCTGCACCTGGCTACAACCTCCCTTCAGGTAGTTGTAGACAGCAATAAGGACTTGGCACAGCCCTTCTGAATTAAAAACCTGAAGGCTTGAGTTGCTCCAGAGTTCTCAACAGACTGGGGAAACCTGGACAGCAAAAGTGTTTGCTCTCCTGTAACTCTTGGCTTTTCCAGCTGCTGAGCGCTTCTGTGTGCATCTGTCCTTCCTGGCAAATTTTTGGTGCCTAGATGCCTTCCTGGGTGAGAGACAACACACGTTCTCAGGAGCCTCACTGAGATGATGATGCAACATCTCTCTGTTTTTTAAATTAACTTTATGTTTGAACATCTGAATCTGTATAAACAAACAATTCTTCAACACAGCTTCTCTGCAAGCTCAGAAACCTAGAATACTTCACAGCAGTGGTGGACTTTGCCATCTCTGAAGACAGAGTGGAGCTCCTGGAATGTGTCCAGAGAAGGGCAACAAAGCTGGTGAGGGGTTTGGAGCACAGCCCTAAGAGGAGAGGCTGAGGGAGCTGGGGTTGCTTAGCCTGGAGAAGAGGAGGCTCAGGGGAGACCTTATTGCCATCTGCAACTACCTGAAGGGAGGTTGTAGCCAGGTGGGGGTTGGTCTCTTCTCCCAGGCAGCTACCAACAGAACAAGAGGACACAGTTTCAAGCTGTGCCAGGGGAGGTTTAGGCTGGATGTTAGGAAGAAGTTCTTCACAGAAAAGAGATTGGCCATTGGAATGTGCTGCCCAGGGAGGTGGTGGAGTCACCATCCCTGGAGGTGTTTAAGAAGAGACTGGATGGGGCGCTTGGTGCCATGGTTTAGTTGATTAGATGGTGTTGGGGATAGGTTGGTCTTGATGATCACCAAGGTCTTTTCCAACCTGGTTCATTCTATTCCATTCCATTCCTCTGCTCTTCTGATGCATCAATATGCAAGCCCTCCCTTGGCAGCTGGATTAGTGCACAGCATGCATTTTCTTCTTTGTGAGTAATTTTTTCCCTTTTTTTTAATTCAAGGGTAAATGTCAAAACAATGCTGTAAAACCAATTAAGGCGAAAGAAAACAAGATTAGAGGTACTACTTGAATTATTTATTGTTGTTCACTCTTGCCAAGTCTTTAAATAAGTACTTAATAGACCTTACTGTAACTCTCTGAGCAACACTGTAATTTATTTAATGCACAGTTCAGCGGTTTCTTAACATTAAACTGAAATAGTCCATGCAGGATGTTGTGAGCCCTTTAGAAACCTCCTAAATTTGAAGTGCTCACTATTTCTGATAATCTTCATGCAGAGCTAAATTTATTAATTTCATTCAATAATCTGATATACTAAACAGATATTGATTTCTCTGGAAGGGAATACCAGGATTTATTGACTAGAAAGATTAATTCTGACCAATTTAAAGCCCAGGTCAATATTTATCTCGAGGGGAAATAAATCCTGATATTCAGAAAAACAAGACACCACTCAGGTTATTTATAGTCTCAGTGTTTTCATCAGAAATATCTGGAAATTGCTTCTGCATGGATTTGAATTTCAGTTATGGGACCTTTTTCACTGATACTAATATGATAAAGTGGGGAAAATATTTATAGGACTTGGGAACTCCATTTTTTTCCTGACTCATCTCTGCCAGCATTTCTAGGGAATATACTGAATAGACTCAGGAAACATTTGCTTTAGGGATGAACAGATTGGTCAACACGGCCACAGATTTACTGATCTGTAGTCTGATAAAGCCAGGAATCTCATGATGCACAGCGCTGTTCAGCTGGAACGTGTCCAGTGAAGGGCCATGAGGATGATCAGAGGGCTGGAGCACCTCTCTTATGAGGACAGACTGAAGGAGTTGGGGCTGTTCAATCTGGAGAAGAGAAGGCTCCGAGGTGACCTCATTGTGGCCTTCCAGCATCAGAAGGGGGCCTACAAAAAGGCTGAGGAGGGACTTCTCAGGATATCAGGTAGTGACAGGACTAGGGGGAATGGAATGAAGCTGGAGGTGGGGAGATTCAGGCTGGATGTGAGGAAGAAGTTCTTCACCATGAGAGTGGTGAGGCCCTGGAGTGGGTTGTCCAGGGAGGTGGTTGAGGCCCCATCCCTGGAGGTGTTTAAGACCAGGCTGGATGAGGCTCTGGCCAGCCTGATCTAGTGTGGGGTGTCCCTGCCCATGGCAGGGGTTGGAACTAGATGATCCTTGTGGTCCCTTCTAACCCTGACTGATGCTATGATACTATGATACTATGAAAGTTGTGTGAATATGCACAAATGCCATACATGAACCCTGTGGAGGGTGAAGAGGGTGGCAGAGGGTCTGGCTGAGGATGAGCCACACAAGTAATTCATAGAATCACAGAATCACTGAAGTTGAAAAACCCATCTGAGGTCATCAAGTCCAATCATCAACCCAACACCACCATGCCCGCTAAATCATGTCCCAAAGTGCCACGTCTACACACGTTTTTAACACCTCCAGGGATGGTGACTCCACCACCTCCCTGGGCAGCCTGTTTCAACACCTGACCACTCTTGCAGTACAGAATGTTTTCCTAATATCTAATCCAAACCTCCCCTGGTACAATTTAAGGTCATTTCCTCTCATCCTATTGCTAGTGACTTGGGAGAAGAGACCTATCCTCACATCACTACAACCTCCTTTCAGGTAGTTGTAGAAAGAGAGGTCGGTCTCCTTTTAGCCTCCTCTTCTCCAGACTAAGCCACTCCTCATAAGACCTGTTCTCTCAGCCCTTCACCAGCTTCACTGCCCTTCTCTGGACACACTCCAGCAACTCAGCAACTTAATGTCTCTCATCATTTTGCCCAGAGGCAGACCAGCTCCATGGTCTCACTCACAGCACCATCAGCTTGTCTCAGCTAAGCCAGGAATCATGCCTTGTCCATCTGCAATATACTCAGTTTCTTATCCATAAAACCATACTGCCTTTTGTGAATTATTGCATGATATAGGACCTGTGACTGAGGCATGAAGCAAGAATCCAAACATTACATATTGTAAACTTAAATTACTTCTCTGCATCGCACACAAGATGAATTCATCAGGACCTTACTCTCCATGCTGCCAAGCAAATCAGCCCAGTGAAATGCAGGAATAACTGTGAGGTGCTCAGATTGTGCCCTGCACACAGCCAACAGAAGAATGGTTTCTGACAGCGAAGGGGAAGAGTTCTGGTTTTGAGGGAAGATTTTTTAATGCCATTATCTGACTATTTGTGCCTTAGGTGTCTTACTCCCTAAACATTTGGGCTGAGTTCCAAATCTTTATCTATACACGTGCTTGCTTGAAAAATAGTGTCAGACACTCATTAGCAGTAACCTACAACTTCTGAATTTGACACCATTTACCTACAGGAAATTGTATTTTTGAAATAGTACTTTGTGTTAAGCCATTCTGAGATAATTGTTCCAATTAAAAAATGCAAGGGGCATTGCTGGGCACCTCAGGATGGAAACTTTGCTGCACCGCGAAAGGAGTCAATGGGAGTTCAAAGCGTTCAGCCACCTGCAGAACTGATGACAGAGAGCCAAAAATTTGTCATTCATGCTGCAAAAAGATCCTTATTCGGCATGCAGATACAGCGTTGAAAGGGATGGGAGTTTCAGCTTTGTTCCTCCTCCTCCCCCACCCTGGCTTCCTCTCTCCTGACTTCCAAAAAATAAGGGAGTGTGAAACGATGAATTTCTTCAGTCTTTGAGTATTGCTGAGCTCCACATAAATAAGAGCACGCTTGCTGTAGGGAAACAGTGAGATTCAACTATTCCCATCAAAATGCTAATTGCCATCCTTTTATAGATCAGTTGGAGAGGATTTGGGGAACAAAAATAGCACCCAGAGATTACCACAGAAAGAAAGAGAAAAAAAAAAAGATGAAAAAATCAAAGAAGAAGAAAACATGACAGTAAAAAAACCCTTGCTTCTAAATTAAGAATCCCACGAAAGCGAAGCTCGCCATTTATTCTCCCTGGAGCTGCTCCATATATTAAGCTGATATTGAGAAGTCATGAATTGCTTTGCTTTCAAGCACAGTTCACAATGGGGATTATTGTGCTTTCATATATAGAATCATAGAATCAATAAGTTTGGAAAAGACCTCAAAGATCATCAAGCCCAACCTGCCACCTAACACCTCATGACTGCTAAACCATGGCACCAAGTGGCACATCCAATCCCCTCTTGAACACCTCCAGGGACAGTGACTCCACCACCTCCCTGGGCAGCACATTCCAATGGCTAACGACTCTCTCTGGGAAGAACTTTCTCCTCACCTCCAGCATAAACTTCCCCCGGCACAGCTTGAGACTGTGTCCTCTTGTTCTGGTGCTGGTTGCCTGGGAGAAGAGACCAACCCCCTCCTGGCTACAACCTCCCTTCAGGTAGTTGTAGAGAGCAATAAGGTCTCCTCTGAGCCTCCTCTTCTCCAGGCTAAGCAACCCCAGCTCCCTCAGCCTCTCCTTGTGGGGCTTGTGCTCAAGGCCTCTCCCCAGCCTTGTTGCCCTTCTCTGGACACGTTCAAGTGTCCCAATGTCCAAGATATCCCTGACATCTTAGAAGAAAGTCTTCCAGTTCTTATTATGCAGAACTAAACAGTGTGGGACAACAGCATTAAGCAATACAATCATAAAATTACCTCTCATTAAATACAGAGCACAGGGTGGTTTGGCTTTGGGTTGGCTTTTTTTTGTTTGTTTGGAGGAAATATACTACTCAGCTGTAAAATAATATGTTTGCCATTCACTCGAATGTTTCAACATTATGATTCAATCTTCTAAAGAGCTGACATGGAAAATAACAGCGTAATAAACCAATTCATCATCATGTGTAAAAGAAACTCCTGGAATAAATTGTAATAACCTCTCAAAAACTAGCAGCTTTTAAAAGTATTAATTTCTACTCCAGATAATTGGAAAAGACACCTGGGTGGCCAGGCAATATTTTTTATGGGATTGCCCTGTCAGGGGCTCAGATTGTCTTCAGAGTCAGGAGCGATCGTTTAGCACTAAGTGACAGTGAATCTTGCAAATGGGTCTTCCTGGATGCTATTTGCCATAAATTACCAAACTGAACTCTCCTTCAAGGTCAACCATAAAAGAAGGCAGATATCAAGTGGCCTTCACAGAAACCCAAAGCAGACTTCAGGCCTCACATAAGCAGGTGCTGGTTGTGTTGGATCCTATACAATCGCCTTACTAGATTGACAACACAAAGTGCTCCAAAACTTTGAAGACATTTTAGGGAACTAAATAGCTGAAGAGTTGGAGTTCACAGGAAGAAGGACTAACACTAGTTGCTCCCCATTGTGGAGCATTATGTGCAATGACACTAACTTAATAGCATTAGGCCACAATAACCCCAGACACTGCTTGGGGCAGTGTGGCTGGAAAGCTGTCTGGCAGAAAGGGACACGGGGGTCTAGGTGACAAGCAGCCAAATATGAGCTGGCAGTGTGCCCAGGTGGCCAAGAAAGCCAATGGCATCCTGGCTGGGATCAGCAATGGTATGACCAGCAGGACTAAGGAGGTGATTGTCCCCCTGTACTTGGCATTGCTGAGGCCACACCTCAAGCACTGTGTTCAGTTTTGGGCACCTCAGTACAAAAAAGACGTTGAGGGGCTGGAGCAGGTGTGGAGAAGAGCAATGAAGGTGGTGAAGAGCCTGATGAAGAGTGGCTGAGGGAACTGGGGCTGTTTAGTGTGAGGAAGAGGGGAAATCCTGTCACCCTCTACCACCACTACCTGAAAGGATTGAAGACATCAGTGTTTCAAGGCACATAGGCAAAGAGCTTCCATGAGAAACATAAGATATCCTAAAACTGTCGAATTATTTTATCTTATGCTTTTCATAAACTCTCTGAGCAGTTTTTTCTCCAAAGGAATTCCAGGGCCATCTGTGTTTCTGCTTTGAAATCATAGTTTAGGATTAATGGAAGTTTAGTCAGTGGTGTTTATAGAAGCAACCAATAGTAGCATAAAACTGCTACAGAAGTGATTTCAGTACTTTTATCCATGAGAGACAAGAAAGGGTGAATTTTGAAAGTCTCTGGAGAAGGAAACTCCACAACATCTCTGGGCAGCCTGGCCCAGTGTTTTGGCACACTTAAAGTAAAGAAGTTATTCCTTTAGTTCAAATGAAACCTCTTGTCTTCTAATTTTTACCTGGTGTCCCTTGTCCTGTTACTGGTCACCACTGAAAATTGCTCAGCCCCATCCTCATGACCTCCACCCTTCAGATATTGATTGTCATTGATAAGATACCTTCTCAGTCTTTTTTACAGGCTGAAGTGCCCTATGTCTCTCATCCTCTCCTAAGAGAGATGCTCCAGTCCTCTCTGTAGTCTTTGTGGTGCTCTGTTGGACACTCTTCAGTAGTTCTCTGTCCCTCTTGAACTGGGGAGGACACAAAACTCCAGATGAGGTCTCACCAGGGCAGAGCAGAGGGGAAGGAGAACCTCCCTTGACCTGCTGGCCACACTGCTCTTAGTGTATCGCAGAATACAGCTGTCCTTTGTTGGGTTCTTTGAAGCATGCTGTTCCAGGTCATGCATGGGGATGTTACACTGCCCTGCTGGCTCCTTCCCACTCCACTGAAATGTATCCTCATGTTAATGTGCTTTTAAACAGTTCCAAAGTGAAGTATTGGCATACAGCAGCCGATTGAAAATCTTTAAGGAGCCGCTGCAGCGCACAGAGCAAAGCTTCAGCTCATGCAAAGTGCTGACATGTTTTTCAGAAGCCTCTCAAAATGACAAATTTCTCTGCATCTATTATACTGTTTAGCCTTAAAGCAGTAACAGATTTTATGTTAAAAATAAAGGTTTGAAGATTTATAGAGTGAACTCCAGCTTAACTACACCACCTCAGCCAAATATCCCCAGCAGCAGCACTCTCACAACTGTGCAGTATATTGTGTAGTATGGAAGCAGGGGGGTTAAAATGAAACTTTTGATAGCTTTACAATAGTTCTGCAAGAGCCCATGAAAGGACAGAAGCTTTGCTGGACAAAGCAAAGGGCTTTGAATTCCTGTGGTTATCTATATGATTATAATGTCTTACAAAGTTTCATACTGCATGTGTACCTTTCTTTGCTCTGCAGTGCTGCTTCCCTCCTTCCCTCCCTGTACGGTGAGCCAGCCCTTCTTGTGCTGTGGAAATACTTTTGTGCCCGTGATGACCTCCAGAAATGAATAGCTGTTTCATTTAATTGCAAAGCTACCCCACTCTTTCTCACTGGCTTCACCCCGATCCTGAGAAATTAAACAAAGAGAGATTCCCCTCACTGCTGTTCTTCTGTGAGCTCAGATGTCTGAGCCACAGCCAAAACTAGGTCAAACAGCCTGTTTCCACATCACATACTGACCTCTTAACAATTTTGCTCTGTGATATTCCTAGTGGGTCTTAGCACAGACTTTTGTAAGAAACGAGAGGAATAAAATCCTCTCCAACACTTTTCGCTAGTTTTAAAATAAATTGATGACATAGCTTGAAGTTCAGACTAAAGATGTGCTAATTATACAGGGGAAAATCTAATTAAGTGAATCAAGAAACCCATAGCAACTATTGTCACATTCTTCTATGACAGAAGCATCAATCTGTTAGTCACTGGAGCATACGCTCAATAACTGCCTGAACTCAGATCCTTTTTCATCACGACCTGCAAAGTTAAAATGAGATACCAGCTATGACAACAGTTCAGCTTCACAGACCATATTGCATGAAGCAGCATTTCCTCCTCTCTTCCTTTCATGTACAAAATAAATAAATATATAGGAAACCCCCCAAACACCATACACTTATCATACTCGTATGTCAGAGTGTTGAAGTGTTATTCTAGGATTCTGTGAGAATTACATTAATAGATTCATAGAATGGTTTAGGCTGGGATGGAACTTAAAGACCATTTAGTTCTAACCACCCTGCCATGGGCAGGGACACCTTCCACTAGCCCAGGCTGCTCAAGACCTCATCCAAATTAGTCTTGAACACCTCCAGGGAGGGGTTATCCATGAATTCCCTGGACAACCTGTTCCGGTGTCTCACCACCCTCACTGTAAAGAATTTCTTCCTAATATCCAGTCTAAATCTCCCCTCCTCAAGCTTCAACCCATTACTTCTCAGCCTATCACTACAAGCCCTTGTAAAAAGTCCCTTTCCAACTTTCTTGTAGCCTCCTTTCAGGTACTGGAAGGCTACTCTAAGGCCTTCCTGGAGCCTTCTTTTCACGAGGCTGAATAGCCCCAACTCTTGAAGTCTGCCTCCATAGGGGAGGTGCTCCAAGCCTCTGATCATCTTTGTGGCCCTTCCCAGCTAGTGATCTGCTTTGTGGCCCATTCCTGGCTGGTGAAATGTACTGAGGCTGTGACATAGTGTAGTATATATCTTTTTCTTTCTGCATCACTGAAAAATCATGGAATTCCCGGTTAGAAGAAAATGGGAAATGCAGAGACTGAGAAAGCAGCAGAAAGACAAAATTCCATGTCTGTAGGAGAGACAAAATTACACCACAGATAAAAATTTACTGCTTTTGCTGGAATTTAGCTCTTCCAGCGCTCATCACTGACTACAGGAGATGTTAAAATGTTATAGTCATCCTGAAGGCCCTTCATCTCCAAAAATATCCTAGAAGTAGGAAGAAAAGTGCTAGTCTCATAGGCAGGGAAAGATACACAACTTGTAATACTGTTAAGATGTAGGACCTGTTTAAATAGGTTTGGAACATACATCTCCCCAAAGCTTTTCTATTTAAAAGATTCATCCACACAATCTGGCATAAATCAGCATTGCTGGTTAAAGTCCAGAGGAGGTGTTTAGGGAGAGTAAGTGCTGGTTTTTAAACCAGTGGGTATAAGTAGAAGGAATAGATCAGCTTTCAGGCATTAAAGAAAGTCAATATGCTTAATGGCATGAAAAGAATGTTAGAGGGGAACATAGCATTTGAGAGAAACCAAAATTCCCTGCAGTGCTGATGCATGTGTGGCAGATATTCATGAATTAGCAATCTCAGATGCAAGATATATGTAAAGAGACTATCAATGAAGTAATAAATTCTCAGCATTTTTTGGAGCAAAGAACCAACAGAAGTCCCAGTCTAGAACATTGCAACATCCAGAAGGGAAAAGGTGAGATCTGAGAGAAGGCTCAGTCTGCGGCAAGCACACAAGGTATTGCGTAGGATATGAGAAATGTAAATAAGTCATGGGCAGAAGTTTGCAAATAAAAGCGAGGGAAGGGGACACTGGAACACAAGTCCAAGTGCCGGGTGCTGCACTTTGGCCACAGCAACCCCATGCAGAGCTATAGGCTGGGGTCGGAGTGGCTGGAGAGCGGCAGGACAGAGAGGGACCTGGGTGTGCTGATTGACAGCCGGCTGAACATGAGCCAGCAGTGTGCCCAGATGGCCAAGAAGGCCAACCGCATCCTGGCCTGCATTAGGAATAGTGTGGCCAGCAGGAGCAGGGAGGTCATTGTGCCCCTGTACTCTGCTTTGGTTAGGCCGCACCTTGAGTCCTGTGTCCAGTTCTGGGCCCCTCAGTTTAAGAAGGACATCGAGACACTTGAACGTGTCCAGAGAAGGGCAACAAGGCTGGGGAGAGGCCATGAGCACAGCCCTGTAAGGAGAGGCTGAGGGAGCTGGGGCTGTTTAGCCTGGAGAAGAGGAGGCTCAGAGGCCTCATTGCTCTCTACAACTACCTGAAAGGTGGTTGTAGCCAGGAAGGGGTTGGCCTCTTCTCCCTAGCAACCAGCACCAGAACAAGGGGACACAGACTCAAGCTGCAACAGGGGAAGTTTAGGCTGGAGGTGAGGAGAAAGTTCTTCACCGAGAGAGTGATTTGTCATTGGAATGTGCTGCCCAGGGAGGTGGTTGAGTCGCCGTCCCTGGAGGCGTTCAAGAGGGCAATGGATGTGGCACTTGGTGCCATGGTCTAGTTGTGAGGTTTGTGGTTACAGGTTGGACTTGATGATCTTCGAGGTCTCTTCCAACCTTGGTAATACTGTGATACTTGGCATGTGTCAAATGAACAGATAAAAGCAATATGCAGATTTTTAACAAAGGAGGTACTGGCTTATATGAGCTCCTTAGAAACAAAGACTGACAAAAGATGTTTTGTTTGCCACACTGATAGGGTCTCAGCTATTTGCAAGGAACAAACACATATAGGTGACCTAATTTTCATATATATATTCATATATATATGTTAATATATATATTCATATATATATTCATATATTTTCTAAGGCTGCACAGGGCAGCCTTCGATGTAGGCAGCTGAAGTGCACATGGAGAGCTGACCATGACCTACCACCACTCCCTAAAACTTTCCCCTGACAAACTAGTGAGTGTGTGTGTGGTCTGTGCCCTTAGCAAAGGCCTGCCATAAAACATCAAGGAGACACTAAATGAAGAGATAAAATTATATAGTGCAAACAAGGAGAGGAATCTTAGGCTTCTTTCTGCCCTCTGCAAGGACCGAAAGAAGGAAGGAGGAGCAGAAGCATATTCGGGTGTTGAATCAGAACAGAACAAGGCACTGAGGAGAAAGTTCTTCACAGAGAGAGTTGTTAGCCATTGGAATGTGCTGCCCAGAGAGGTGGTGGAGTCACTGTCCCTGGAGGTGCTCAAGAGGGGATTGGATGTGGCACTTGGTGCCATGGTCTAGTAGTCATGAGGTCTGTGGTGACAGGTTGGACTTAATGATCTTTGAGGTCTTTTCCAACCTTATTGATTCTATGATTCTATGATATCACACTGGCCATGGATAGGAAAGTTATAGTATCCTGAAAGGGAAGCAACTGGGAAGGGAACAATAAAAACAGAAAGCAAATGATAATGGATTTTTAATTAAAGCTTAAACCAGTGTCCTTTCAAAGTCTGAAGTTCACAGGTGTAAGCTGTTTCTTTATTTTCCATATGGGAAACTTCTAAATGCTTTGAGTTAAAATTTGAATCAGCTGTAGTGAAAAAAGAAAAAAAGATAAAGTAATTAATGTTGTCACTGGGCTGAAGGCATTTGATCAATATTAGCTTGAGAGCTCCCATAATTCTTGCAGCTTTAAGTTTTAAATGGCATTGCCGAGCATAATGTATATCAAATGTGGGTGATTTGAGTATTAATTCCTCATTATTGTGGAAAGGGTGATGAATTTGATTGAACCTTCACCTGAATTGTCAGGGCATTGAAAAGTTTTTGAATAGTACTCTGTAAAGGCCAAGGTAAAGATGACATGAGCAAATTGAGTGTTCACAACTCACAGAATCACACAGAATCACAGAATCACCAGGGTTGGAAGAGACCTCAAAGATCATTAAGTCCAACCTGCCACCACAGACCTCATGACTAAACCATGGCACCAAGTGCCACGTCCAATCCCCTCTTGAACACCTCCAGGGATGGTGACTCCACCACCTCCCTGGGCAGCCCATTCCAATGGCTAACAACTCTCTCAGTGAAGAACTTTCTCAGCACCTGGAGCCTGAACTTCCCCTGGTGAAGCTTGAGACTGTGTCCTCTTGTTCTGGTGCTGCTTGCTTGAGAGAAGAGACCAACTCCCTCCTGGCTACAACCAAGTTTAGGTGTTGCTTACTTATATAGCATAGCATAGCATAGCATAGCATAGCATAGCATAGCATAGCATAATAGAATAGAATAGAATAGAATAGACCAGGTTGGAAGAGACCTTCAAGACCATTGTGTCCAACCTATAATATATATATAGTTTATAATATAGATATAGTTTATTATATATATATAGTTTATATCATATATATAGTTTATAAAGTTAAGGATGCCTATTTTGTGATATGTAATGATAAGAAATTTCATGTCTTCCAGTTTGAGCAGTTGGTATCCTTTCACTGAATCACAGAATCTATCTGGCTGGAAGAGACCTTGGAGATCATCCAGTCCAACCCTTAACGCAGCACTGAACGGTTGACACTAACCATGTCCCTACGCGCCAGGTCCACACGCTGCTTGAAATCTTCCAGGAACAGTGACTCCACCACTGCCCTGGGCAGACCATTCCAATGTTTGAGAACCCTTTCAGTGAAGAAATATTTCCTAATATTCAGCCTGAATCTCCCCTGGTGCGGCTTGAAACCATTCTCTCTATCCTTGTTTCTTGCCACCAAGGAGAAGCTGCCCCCTTCTCACTCCAACAGGTAGTTGTAGAGAGTGATGAACTTTCCCCTTAGCCTACTCTTCTGCTTTTTCACAGACCTCCAGATGCATTCCTCAACATCTAAGTTGTTATCAACAAGATGTTAAGATTAACAGGATCACCTCTAAAGCGGGCTGTGCCCATAACAGAAGCTGTGACCCAGGTCAGAATTTACACACATATTTAGAAGGAACAGGCTTACCCCACACCTACTGCTAATCCTTGCTGCTAATAGAGCCTCTTCAGCTCTCAGAAGATGGTATGCAATTTAAACACCACCAGCCAAACATGTAAATTGACATTTATGAAACAAAAAGGTGGAAAATAAATCCTGGTGCTGGCACATCTTCTTCTGAAGCTTGTCAACAATACTTCCAAAGAAAGGGCCATCTCTTGCTAGATGACACTTTCACTAAATTGCTTTAGCTTTGCTCTTTGGTGCAGGAAAGGAATAATTACACATAGGATAAAAGTGGCCTACAGATGATAAACCTCCTCCTAGCTGTTTCTTCGTGTTTGGCTTTTTGGGCTTTATGTTTAATAAACACAATCATTGAAAATATGTTTACTTACATTTAATTTTGAAATAATTACTGCAAAAATATGTAAGCCTTGATGTTACTGCCACAACAATTTCACATTCATTATTTATGAAACAGCATATCAAGCATATTAAAGCTTTGATCATCAGAAAGCCTAGATATAATCTGGCTTCTTTGTTGTTTTTGGCTGGTGATTGTCTACAGTAATCTGTTTATATCTGACACTATCACAGGGCTCAAAGATACTAATATACAGCAATATTAGATAACTACAATGAGTGTGGGATGGAAATTTCCATTTGCTTTGGAAAATATTCATCAACTCTGTGATGACAAAAGCCATAATCACTGTAATTAGGTTGTTCGGCATACAATGAATTTCAACTGATCATTCTTAGCTGGGTTTTCTCCAATTCCCCCTATTTGGACTCAAAAGTTTTTTGTTTGTTTGTTTCTCTCTACAGAGGTCTTTGTTATTTCAGTGATTCCATGAGATGCTTTGGAAATAATTGCCAGTCATACTTAAACTTGATACTCTAATATCAAAGCTTCAATAGTTCTTAACATCATTACAACTACTTCACTACTGAGATGGGAATACCCATATGGCTTTTTGGTGGTTTCACTGTATCACAGTATCGCCAAGGTTGGAAGAGACCTCAAAGATCATGAAGTCCAACCTGTCACCACAGACCTCATGACTAGACCATGGCACTAAGTGCCATGTCCAGTCCCCTCTTGAACACCTCCAGGGACAGTGACTCCACCACCTCCCTGGGCAGCACATTCCAAGGGCTAACAACTCCCTCTGGGAAGAACTTCCTCCTCATCTCGAGCCTAAACTTCCCTTGGTGCAGCTTGAGACTGTGTCCTCTTGTTCTGGTGCTGGTTGCTAGATAGAAGAGACCAACCCCTTCCTGGCTACAACCACCTTTCAGGTAGTTGTAGAGAGCAACAAGGTCACCCCTGAGCCTCCTCTTCTCCAGGCTAAACAATCCCAGCTCCCTCAGCCTCTCCTCATAGGGCTTGTGCTCCATGGTTGTTCTGGTTGCCTTATATTGCATACTTTCTTTAGAAGAACTTTCATCAGCATTAATAAGCTTTGAATGAGGAATGTTTTGCTGTTAGGTGACTGTCTTTACCAATAACATGAGGACATCTGGAGTGATTTACTAGTAATGTCTACACTGGGGGAATATACTTACGGGGCAACGAGAGGCAGAAATGGAGAATGTTCTGCTGAGGTTATTTGAAAAACTTAGCTCTCAAAGACCACATTCCCAAGGTCATGGCAATGACTGTGAAGCAAGAAGCCAGGCAGAACAGAAATTTAGCAGGTTCAGATTCATGCAGGGAAGGTAAGAGTGCCCAGAGGAGGGCAAGTGGTGTGCCCTGGGCAGCAGCAGCTCCTGGCTCTGCTACCATCACCTGATCCTGGCAAATTTTGAAACTCGTAAATCTAAGAAACTCCAACCAAGCACCAAAAAAAACCCAACCAAACAAAACAACCAAAACCAACAGAAAAAAAACCCCACCCACCAGTCTCTCTTGGATTTTTTAATCCAACAAATTCGGCTTCAGTTTTAATTCTCTGCTTCACCTTCAGCACATTGAAATGCAGTTAGCAGTAGCAAGTGTTCATTCTAGATAAGGGAATTGTTGCTACTCATATAATTATGCTGCTTCCACAGCTGAGCCTGGCAGTGAGAATGAGCAAGACACAGCATCACACTATTAGGACAGTTAGTGTCTTTGACAAGAATCCATTTTCCAGTGATCAGAGATGCAGTTTCTATTACTCCTCCTGTGCAAGCTCAAACATCAATG